>ML777798.1:349820-367122 GCA_009831015.1 Picea engelmannii
TTAACCAAAATAAACACAAAATTCCAAACTTGACAAAATTCTCCAAAATGCAACAAACAAACAAACCATTAAAATTTATCAACATATTAGAGAAAGACATCAAAGAAATTTCATCTACTTGAATGAGCCCATTCTTGCTTAGTAGAATTCTTGTTAAATCAGGTATCTACCCTTTAATACTAGGACACTATCTATGTGAAGAGATAGGTCCCATCTTCATCAAATTCCAACTTCATTTCCTATCACATACAAGAAAGAGACAATGTAATAGTTAAATATCAAAAAATCAATCTTAAAATAGCTTGCATCAAGAAAATGTGGCTCCAAAGTTACAATGAAAAACACAAAATATAAATTATAGAACCTATTTTTACTTGAAATGCATCCTCAAATTGGTATATAGTAATCTTTCTATGATAAAGAATTTCCGACCTACTCCAAAAATAGAGGAAGAATGTATCATAAGAATCACATCATCTATGCTATTCCATTCACTATTTCTTGCACCACCATTGGAACATATATACCGAAATAAGAGTTCCCCAGGCCCTCATATATATTGGATTACATCAAATGTTGCGGTATATCAATTTCCCAGTTCTCATTTTGGTGCTCATTTTCTTCATTCTGAGCAAGACCCTCTCCAGATGGACTATCATTATGATCCTCCAAAGAATTATGTTATGTATCAATTTTATTAGAGAAACTTGTTATATTGTTTTCTCCCCTTCTATCACAATCTAATCGCAAAAGAGCTAGTGCTCTTTCATATGGAAAAGTGGTAATGTCATACTTTGTTACATATAATATTAAACATATATCCATATGTTTATCAAGCTTGTTCCTCATCTTTGACTTCAAAAATGATAGTGCACTAAACATTCTCTCATCCTCCACTGATCCCAAAATCATGGTTCAACACAAATCCGCTAATTTGAAATATTCGGATATGTTTTCCTGTAAGTATTGGCTAGCACCTAAAATAGTCCATAATCTTGTTATTGCACCATATTCTAGAGGATTCTCCAAAGCACGAAATTGATTCCACATTGTTTCAATGAAGCATGTAGCTTGTTGAAACAATTTTGATTGATCCAAAATACCTTCAACTTGTTCTCCATGTATCTCGACCTTCTTGCAAAAGTGGTCCACTAAAGTATTTAATTTTTCCCCAAAGTCACATTTTAAAGTAGGTTGACATTTTAAATTGTTCCAATATTCAGGGTACAACACAGACATGGCCTCCAACAATTCATCTCGATGGAATCATTCTCTTATCTCCGATGACAGTGACTTTGCAATTTCTATCAAGTTGCATCTCACTGAAATGACAACATTGTCGAATAGGTCTCTTGACATAGGGCGTTCTTTGGTGGTTCATCTTTTCTTATCAATATAATGAAAAGGAACCATATACCCACACACTTCTATACATAGTATCTCTTTTTCATCAAACTTCAAATAATTTTCAGTATTTTCTATATCAATGATCGTAGTCCAATTTGTAAACTGTGGACCTGCGAAAGACTCTGGCATCGTATACAAATTATCCAATGAAAGGCATGACAATTTTCTTGCATTTGTGTATTCTGCAATATACATTGTGCGACTTTGAGACATTTTCACGAGGACATTCATTTCATCTAGCATAGGAAGAATTCCAACTAATGTTAATAATGTATCTATGTTAGTTAGTCAAAAGAGAAGATCTTGAGCTTTATCTACACTGAAGCGATGTTTATACATCACCCCTACCAAGGATTGCTACTCACTAAATAATCTTTGAGCTGGTCCATTCAATGAGATCCATCTTGTATCAACATCTTTTAATAGCTTGTTTCCATTTGTAACACTGTCGAAAAAAAATTTAAACTCTAAAAATTGTTTGGGACTACGAGAAAAATATGCATAAGCCTCTCGTACAAGATATTCAACTTTTGAAACTGATGGAAACTTTCTTTCTATTTTAAATGCAAGATTCATCCTATGAGCCATACAATGAATACTTAACATATACGATGAAGCTGATAGTTGTAGTCTAACACAAAGGCCATTCCTTTGTCCTTGCATTATCGATGCTCCATCCTCTCCAACACATAACAACTTTTTTGTGATCAATAAAGGATCCATACCACCACTTTCCTTCAAACTATTATTAACAAGTTCATAAATATTTTCAGCTGTAGAATTCTCCATCATTTTATGAACCCCAAGTAGATAATAATTCCTAATATGGCCATTAACCATATAAATACTCATACAAATCCATGAAGTGTTATCAGTAGCTGTAACCTCATCCAAAGACAATGACACAAACCTAGCACTTGCAATATTCTCTTTCATATCATCCTTTTCTACTTGAGCTAGATATTTTACCCATTCCCAACCACTCGTTAAACACCAATGAGAAGATGGAAAGTTTGGCATTTGAAGAAAAGATAGATATTTCATGTAATCCGGATAATCTATCATAGGACACCCTTTAGATAAGATGTGAAATACAGTGCTTAATTGAATTGTCTTGGATAACAAATTTCTTTCCATCGTCTTTTCGAATGGAGATGTAATGCTTCCTCCACTTGCCTCAATTTTTTGCTTACTTATTAAATATTCATTATATTCATCAGCATATTTGACATGTCCACATTCCTAGAAAGATTTCCATCTGACAATAGATTTATCCTCGCCATATACAATTTTATTTTCATACACCTTTCCTACATGCTTCTCAATTGTATCTAACTTCATCTGAAATTTCATTGGTGTGCCAAGTTTCCAACTACATATATTGCATCTAACTTTTGGTTTCTCTTTCTCATTTTTTGGAGGTAATGGATCAATAAAAGGAAATTTTGAGATCCAAACTGGTTGGAAGCCTCTCCCTATGTCCCATTGGCCCTTTTGTCTTTTTCGTGAATTGGTTGTGTTATTTTCCAATGAAATATTTTTGACATTTGTACTGCCAATTTTTGGTGAAAATGCATTTATCTCACTTTGATCACCAGAGGAACATATTTCCTTATCTATTATTTGGATATTAGATGCATTCTTTCAAGTGCTGAAATCTCTTTCAGTGATAGGTTGCATGAATTGAATGTGGATCCTTGGATTGAGGTCTTTGAAAGTATGATGATAGATCATTTTGTCTTGATCTTTTCTTCCCACGATCGGTGTTTGACATCTCAAAAAATATTCCACAATTGAAATTTCAAATTGATCTAGAAGCCAAAAGTGAAACCTGCAAGAGAAATAATATAAAATTAGTAAAATTCCTACCAAGTATAGAATATTCAATTTGAATGAAGCTACTCTAATACTTTTTCCCAAATTTCTCCTCACGTTGTGATATGCTTCAAGACGTAGAAATACTGCAAAGCTTAATGGATATAATGAAAAGAGGTGAAAATCCATACATTAATATCCATGATGGTAGTAAGCTCTATAATCCAGATGGTATGTGGAAGTAGGAAATAAAATGTTACAAGTGTAATGAAAACAAGAATGGTGGAAAACTAGAGGTTCCCTTCAAAGACTCGAACAATGAGAATAAGAAAGAAGATCAAACATTAGGATACCACCCCAATATTCAAAACCATTGAGAGATTGAGAATTCAATGGGTGGATAAGTGGTTTAGATGGTATAGTTATCTCACATTAGGGTTTGGGGGGTCTTGGTCCTTGGACTACCCAATAACATTTTCAAAATTGGTCAGAAAAAGCATTAGCATGTTGGAGTTTCCCAGGAAGATTGTGTCCACTAATTACCATTTTAGTGTGAAGAATAGAAAGAAGCACCATTCAATCCACCTATACATTTTGTAGGTTAGGTGTATTCAAATGATAAGTTTAAGGAGCTAAGAAAGATGGCTTATCTATTAGATGAGAACTACATTCTTCCCAATTTGGAAAAATACTACCCTAAGAATCTTCTAACACCCATGTATTAGGACAATAATTTTGGCTAAAAGTAGGTCCCATTCCTAGAAGAGAAAATCAAAATGATCCAAAGGGTGTTGGTTTGAGCATGAGTGGTACCAAATTTCCTTCTTGATATTTCATAAATGAGGATGAAACTTCTATATCATATTATGGAATCAAAGTGCTAGATGAGGAAAGGTAAAATAATGATGACTCCAAAGAGGAGTGGAAGAAACTAGATTACTGAATTTTGTTGAATATGAAGTTTTCAAGGATGATAATAAATAATAGGACCAATATATCAACAAGTTCATCCTAAAGTTAAATCATTAGAATGAGGATCGATAGGATATGTGGGTGCATAAATTTCTAGCCAATGGTCCTACCCTATTGCATGCTAGAAAATATCTTCCATTCTGAAATTAATATAAAATATTAGTATTTGGAAAAACAATGTGTCTTAATTTTTCAAAAAATGGTGTCTTCTGCTAGAATGAAAGTCATCTATCCCCTTAAATAGCCACTCCACAACAGTTCCTATCTCAACTACTTACTCAATACTCATAGACGGACTTTGTAAGGCGGGAGAACTTGAATCAGCTCTAGAATTTCAAAGGAGATGATGTCTTGGTCATCACATCTTCATACAACTAATCCCACTACCTATGAACTATTGATTGAAGGACTCTATAAGTCAGGGTAAGTTGAAAATACATTTTAGATATCTCTAGAAATGACTAGAAGAGGTTACATTCCAGAAATAAACATTTTCTCCCATTTGATTAAGGGGATTTGTATGTTATGAAAGAGAGATGAGGAACTTCAATTTCTCCATGCCATATACAAGATACCAGCTGGAAAATAAGTTGATTGAGACTTCATATTTAGGGGGATTATTACACTTCAATCCTTACACTGTACGTCTAGGTGATTGACAATGAAATGTTGTACAGTGTAGAAGTTAACCTTACAAATGCACCAAAGGTCTAGAAAAAACTATACATGCATAGTTTCATCATCTAGAATATGTGCAACAACTGGTAGGACAACCCTAGATATTTACAAAAAAATAGTATTAACAGTCAATACCAGCTATGATACTCTACATTTGTCAAAATATCTAAAGAAGTCTTAAGATTGAGGATGAGTAACAATGAACAAGTATATGGTGAAATAAAGAAAATTATGAAGACTCTATCCAAATCAAAAGAGACCATGAATTTGCACTTTTCAAATGAGTAGTAGACATATTTATTTTTTGAAGGGAGAAGAAACCATAGATTTTCTCTTTATTATAGGAGCATGATCCTTTCTTTTTTATTTTATTTTCTTTATGTATCAGACTCATAATGACATATTTTTACCCTTGTCCTTAACCTAATAAGTAATTACCTTTGTAACCTGTGATTTGCTTTAAATTTATTGTAAAATTTGAAGATGAATAGGATATTCCTTTTTAATTTTGTTTCACCTCCCCTAAAATAGGGCTTTTTTTCCACTGTGCATGGTGTCTAGTAGATGGCCCCCCTATTTATGGATAAATGGTTTATAGGGGGTTCCTTTATCTATTATTCCATTTATGGGCTTGATGGCTTCTGAAATAGATTATAACGAAACTAGATGAATATTCAACAAGTTGCAACATGTCAAATTTCAACCTAATGTAATCGGTTATACATAGTTGATTAGTACATATGCAAAAGAAAGGAGATATGATTCAACCCAAGCTATTTTTTATGAAATGGTAAATGTTAGTGTGTGGCCAACACGAAAGGCTTATAAAGTCTTGTTGGATGCATATGCCAATTCTACATTAGTTGAGGGAAATAAAATCATTTTCAAATGAATGACTAGAGTTAAATTCCATGTTGATTTTTGCTCATATACAACTCTATTATCCACATATGTCAATGCCTCTAACAAGGAGGGACTGAAGAAATGTTTCATCAAAATGAAAAGAGATGGAATTGTTCCAAATGTTCTTGTATATGGTACACTAAGTAAAGGATATGAAAAGGTGAATAAATGAGACCAAATGATGATGACATATGAGGAAATGTGATTGCGAGGAATCAAAACAAATCAAACTACAAAAACTTGATGAATTCCTATGATAAGCATATAGATTTTGATGGTGTTGTAATCGAGTTCAAAGGAATGGTATCTTTGGGATGCAAGTTGGATGAAAAAAGAAAATTCTAGTTCTGCAAACTTCGTGAAGGCTCTAAGATACCTACCATCCCCACACGAGGAAGGTTAGTAACCTACTCAAACCTAAAGATTTTTTTTATAAAAAATGAAGTTGTAGGGAACCACAAGCTTTTGACAACAAATCAAGCAACCCATGTGTGGCTATATTGAAAATGCAATTCTCACCTTCTTCATGGAACTAGAAATGGAATTGGCCTTTTGCCACATTGTCCATTCAAATTGTTGCTCATCCACCAACTCATCTTGCTCTGTTTCTCTACAATTTTATGTGTCCACATCATAATGAGCATCACTAATTGAATATGGACATAGTTTCTACTAAAGGTTTCCCAGTCATGTTGTTGAGTGCTTAATGCCTTTTTCTAACCAGGGTATTCAAGATCAAAGATTTAGAAATACTCCTTGATATTTGGTGTAGAATCTGTTAATGGGTAATATGTAAACTATTGTAAACAAGGGAACTGCTAGTTATTGATGTCCATAATTGACCAAAATTTAAACTATAAACTGTTGTAAACAAATTTTAGGGACAAGTAGAAGCTAGAAAATTTGTCATCTATAAATCCAAGGCAATTAAACTTACTAGAGCATTCCTACTGGCAGTAAGGGAGTTGGTATGCCAATATTCTAAAGGAATGCTAGGCATTTACACTCACACATGCACTAAATATATCATTTTGGTGTACAAGTTGAAACCTAACTACCAAGTTCTCATAAAATGGTTAGCCATCAAAAAGAACTAAACCCAATGGTGAATGTTAGGGGAAGAGACTGCAAGAAGGAATCCCAAAAATCAACACTAAGTAAAGGTGAATAATATAGACCAAATGATGATGAAATGTGAGGAAATTTGATTGCGAGGCATTAAAACAAATCAAACTACACAAACTTGATGAATTCCTATGATAAATATATAGATTTTGGTGGTGTTGTAATCGAGTTCAAAGGAATGGTATCTTTGGGATGCAAGCTGGATGGAAAAAGAAAAATCTAGTTCTGCATACTTCGTGAAGGCTCTAAGATACCTACCATCCCCACATGAGGAAGGTTAGTAACCTACTCAAACCTAAAGAATTTTTTTATAAAAAATGAAGTTGCAGGGAACCACAAGCTTTTGCCAGTAGTTCTAGCAACCCATGTGTGGCTATATTGAAAATGAAATGCTCACCTTCTTCATGGAACTAGAAATGGAATTGGCCTTTTTCCACATTGTCCCTTCAAAATGTTGCTCATCCACCAACGCATCTTGCTATGTTTCTCTACAATTTTATGTGTCTGCATCATAATGAGCATCACTAATTGAATATGGACATAGTTGCTACTATAGGTGTCCCAACCATGTTGTTAAGTGCTTAATGCCTTTTTCTAACAAGGGTATTTGATTCCAGTGAATGAAAAGGATATCCTTCGATAAATAACATTGATTTGTTGTTAGCACAACATCTTCTTTTCTCTATACTTGAAGCATTTATATATGAAAATTGTTGTTTTACTTAACAGAGTTAAGGTTTTCTTTGAAGACACGCTTTCCTTTTCACAAAGACCTTATCTTTGTAGAAGAAAACTAAGTTTTCAACTCATTTCAATGAAGAATATTGTGAATAGGGATTTTAATCATTGTGTTAAAGAAGTATTCTATTTATAATTTACGATGCTTGCTTCACTTTTTTGACATGCCAGATGATTCTTAGTTGTTTGATGGGGCAGATGATTGTTTGTATTGATATATGCCTTTTGATAGATGACATTGTTCTTATTTCATACTATTTTTGGATAACTTCTTTGACATTTCATATTAATATTTTACTTAAGAGAGTTAGGGTTTCCTTTGAAGACATGCCTTTTCAACAAAGACCTAATCTCTACAAAAATAAACCAAGTTATCAACTCATTTCATACTACTTTTTGGTAGTTTCCTTGTCATTTCATACTAATTTTTTGACGTGGTGGATGATTCTCCTTGTTGATATATGCCTTTTGGTAGAAGACAATGTTCTTATTTCATACTAATTTTTGGTAGTTTCCTTGTCATTTCATACTATTGTTTTACATAACAGAGTTCAACTTCATACCACTATTTTACATAAAAGAGTTCAGGATGCCTTAGAAGACATACTTGCCTTTTCAAAAGAAAACTCAATCTTTGCAAAAACAAATAGAGTTATCAGCTCATTTCAATGAAGAAGAATATCGTGAACAACAATTTTTTATTTACTTAATAGAGTTAGGGTTGCTTTCGAAGACATACTAGCCTGTTAAGCAAAGACCCAATCTTTGCAAAAAAAAATTCAATTATCAGCCCATTTCAGTGAAGAATATAGTGAATAGCGATTTTTTGTTCACGGTGTTGGATGAGTAATCTAGTAAATGTAATCAACAATGCGTGTTTAACTATTATATGCCTTTTGGAAGAAGACATGTTCTTTATTCATATTAATTTTTGGTAGTATTTGTACACATTCTTTCTATATTATATAGGCATATACTATATAGTGAAATTTGAAGTCCTTATTAATAGAATTCAAACCTGGTACAATAATTTACATAATATATGTATTTTAAGATTGATGTTGTTAAAAAGGACAATTTCTACCTTTGTAATATTACCATTTATTGCAGTGTAGACGATGAAGTAGAATTCCTTGCACATATTTGAAGCTCCACCCTAGCTATGCCCACTTCCATCCAACTCTTCCCTAACCACCCCTCTTTTGTTGAGCTCTACCCTTTCCATTAATGATGTTACTCCTAGCCACCCCTCTTTTGTTGAGCTCTACCCTTGCATCTTGCCATCTCCTCTGCCACTCTTAATCTATTGCATTTTATTCTTGATGTGAATGGTGAATGTTAGGGGAAGAGACTACAAGAAGGAATCCCATGAATCAACACTAAGTAAAGGATATGAAAAGATGAATAATATAGACCAAATGATGATGAAATATGAGGAAGTGTGAATGCAAGGCATTAAAACAAATCAAACTACATAAACTTGATGAATTTCTATGATAAGCATATAGATTTTGGTGGTGTTGTAATCGAGTTCAAAGGAATGGTATCTTTGGGATGCAAGTTGGATGAAGAAAGAAAAATCTAGTTCTGCAGAATTCATGAAGACTCTAAGATACCTACCATCCCCACAGGAGGAAGGTTAGTAACCTACTCAAACCTAAAGAATTTTTTTATAAAAAATGAAGTTGCAGGGAACCACAAGCTTTTTACAGCAATTCAAGCAACCCATGTGTGGCTATATTGAAAATGAAATGCTCACCTTCTTCATGGAACTAGAAATGGAATTGGCCTTTTGCCACATTGTCCCTTCAAAATGTTGTTCATCCACCTACTCATATTGCTCTATTTCTCTATAATTTTATGTGTCCACATCATAATGAGCATCATTAATTGAATCTGGACATAGTTGCTACTAAAGGTGTCCCAGTGATGTTGTTGAGTGCTTAATGCCTTTTTGTAACAAGGGTATTCAAGATCAAAGATTCATAAATACTCCTTGATATTTTGTGTAGAATCTGTCAATGGGTAATATGTAAATTGTTGTAAACAAGGGAACTGCTAGTTATTCATGTCCAGAATTGACCAAAATTTAAATTGTAAACTGTTGTAAACAAATTTAGGGGACAAGTAGAAGCTGGAAAATTTATCATGTATAAATCCAAGGCAATTAGACTTACCAGATCATTCCTACTAGCAGTAAGGCAGTTGGTATGCCAATATTCTAAAGGCGCGCTAGGCATTTACACTCACACAGGCACTAAATATATCATTCTGGGGTACAAGTTGAAACCTAACTACCAAGTTCTCATAAAATGGTTAGGCATCAAAAAGAACTAAGTCCAATGGTGAATGTTAGGGGAAGATACTGTAAGAAGGAATCCCACGAATCAACACTAAGTAAAGGATATGAAAAGGTGAATAATATAGACCAAATGATGATGAAATATGAGGAAATGTGATTGTGAGGCATTAAAAAAAATCAAACTACACAAACTTGATGAATTCCTATGATAAGCATATAGATTTTGGTGGTGTTGTAATCGAGTTCAAAGGAATGGTATCTTTAGGATGCAAGTTGGATGAAAAAGAAAAATCTAGTTCTACAGACTTCGTGAATACTCTAAGATACCTACCATCCAAACACGAGGAAGGTTAGTAACCTAATCAAACCTAAAGAATTTTTTTATAAAAAATAAAGTTGCACGGAACCACAAGCTTTTGACAACAATTCAAGCAACCCATGTGTGGCTATATTGAAAATGCAATGCTCACCTTCTTCATGGAACTAGAAATGGAATTGGCCTTTTGCCACATCATCCCTTCAAAATGTTGTTCATCCACCAACTCATCTTCCTTTGTTTCTCTATAATTTTATGTGTCCACATCATAATGAGCATCACTAACTGAATATGGACATAGTTGCTACTACAGGTGTCCCAGTCATGTTGTTGAGTGCTTAATGCCTTTTTCTAACATGGGTATTCAAGATCAAATATTTGGAAATACTCCTTGATATTTGGTGTAGAATTTGTCAATGGGTAATATGTAAACTATTGTAAACAAGGGAGCTTCTAGTTATTGATGTCCAGAATTGACCAAAATTTAAACTGTAAACTGTTGTAAACAAATTTTAGGGACAAGTAGAAGATGGAAAATTTGTCATCTATAAAGCCAAGGCAATTAAACTTACCAGAGCATTCCTACTGGTAGTAAGGGAGTTGGTATGCTAATATTCTAAAGGAATGCTAGGAATTTACACTCACACAGGCACTAAATATATCATTTTGGTGTACAAGTTGAAACCTAACTACCAAGTTCTGAAAAAATGGTTAGCCATCAAAAAGAACTAAGTCCCATGGTGAATGTTAGGGGAAGAGACTGCAAGAAGGAATCCCATGACTCAACACTAAGTAAAGGATATGAAAAGGTGAATAATATAGACCAAATGATGATGAAATATGAGGAAATGTGATTGTGAAGCATCAAAACAAATCAAACTACACAAACTTGATGAATTCCTATGATAAGCATATAGATTTTGGTGGTGTTGTAATCAAGTTCAAGGAATGGTATATTTGGGATGCAAGATGGATGAAAAAAGAAAAATCTAGTTCTACAGACTTCGTGAAGTCTCTAAGATACATACCAGCCCCACACGAGGAAGGTTAGTAACCTACTCAAACCTAAAGAATTTTTTTTATAAAAAATGTAGTTGCAGGGAACCACAAGCTTTTGACAACAATTCAAGCAATCCATTTTTGGCTATATTGAAAATGCAATGCTCACCTTCTTCATGGAACTAGAAATGGAATTGGCCTTTTGCCACATTGTCCCTTCAAAATGTTGCTCATCCACCAACTCATCTTGCTCTGTTTCTCTACAATTTTATGTGTCCACATCATAATGAGCATCACTAATTGAATATGGACATAGTTTCTACTACAGGTGTCCAAATCATGTTGTTGAGTGCTTAATGTCGTTTTCTAACATGGGTATTCAAGATCAAAGATTTGGAAATACTCCTTGATATTTGGTGTAGAATCTGTCAATGGGTAATATGTAAACTGTTGTAAACAAGGGAATTGCTAGTTATTGATGTCTAGAATTGACCAAAATTTAAGCTGTAAACTGTTGTAAACAAATTTTATTGATGCCCAGAATTGACCAAAAAGATGGCAATGGTGTTCGTAAACTCCAAGACCTAGTATTCGAATTACAACAAATGGAGCTATATATTTAAAAGAAAATTGTGATGTCGGAACATGTGGGGGACTACTTGAAGGGAAACCTCCTTTTGACGTATGATGCATCTAAAAATTGTTTGATAAATTGGTAGAATCAATTGGATCATTGAACTGTCAAGTGTATATTTCTCAAAAGTGTAATGATGAGTTGAAGTGAAGCATGTATGAAACAACCATGTCAAGGAGCACTCATGTTTGTCCTTTCTTATTCTAAGGCACCCATCAATGATGAAGATGAGGCCAAGGTAGATAGTCCTCTAAGAAAAACCCATAGAATACAGGTTTTGAAGTCAATAGGGGGAGGCCCGTGAGAAGCAAGGTAATGATGAGCCATTGAATCCAACATGAGGTAGAAATTAAGGTGTGGTTGACATAGAATGACAACAAAAGGTAACGGGGAAGGAAATGAGAAGTGTACTGAAGACTTTCCTTGTTCATACAATAAATGCAAGAATCACCTAGTAGTGACTGAAAGAATTCCACTAGGAATGGTCAATTATTGGGAACACATATTTTAAATGACATATCAAAAGACCACTAGGACAAATAGAGGCTAATATTGGGCAACACAGGATGAGTACGACTCACATAGGTACTAATAATTTGTAACATGAATCAAGGTGGAACCGAATAGTCTCATTGGGACATAAAGTTGACTCATCTTAGTTGCTCTAAATAAGAGATTCAAAGGGATGTTACCAAGAACTAAAATGATTAATATAAAAGCACAAGGCCCTCCAAGTATTTTCAAAGGGGTTCCCAGAGAAAAAGGTATCATGTGTAGTACCAATAGGAGGATGAAAATGGGTATACAAAATAAACTACAAGTCAATGGATCATTGGATAATCATGAAGAAATATTGGTATCCAAAGGCTAAGCAAAGAAACAAGAAATCAACTATGATGAAACCTTCATGCCATTAAACAATTTAAATGCTATTTGAATTGTGTTATCTATTACATTATAGTTTTGATGAAAATTACACCGGATGGATGTAAAAAGACATTCACTAACTTATATGTTCAACAAACAGAAAATCAGTAAGCACCTCTTTGAAGCCGCAACTACACCACTTGTTTGATGGAAACGTAGAGAATCAGAATCCCAGTATGCGAGTTTTCCAATTTGGTCGAGCCTCAGTGCCGAGCCATGAGCGGGGTCCTCCTATATTGGAAGGATAAAAAAATATGGTCATTGGTGCCTAGGTCGAACCTAGGAGTAACCCAGCCCCCTTTTTTCCATTCCTTCAAGGCCCAAAGGGGAAATAAGAAGTAGCATAATAACATCGAAGAGTAAAACTGTAAACCTATGTTCCATCAAGGCCCAAAAGGGAAATTCAAATAAGCACGAATATGTAAACTAGTGAATGAATATATGGTCAAATACCATATAATTTATACCATGTGGGAGGGCCAAAATGCTCTCAGAAATCTCCATGTTCTTTGGAAATCGAGCAAAGGAAAGATTGTAGCTACCCAGTGCCCACTACCCATACCAAAAAATCGGGGCGAATTAAACCATAAACCCTGATTTTACCAAATGGCAGGGCGAAGATGCTATCAAAAATTTCCATACTTCTAGAAATTTGGCTAATGGAAGCTTGTCCCTCCAAATTTCAGGGGCGAAATATATATTTTTTTCCTCTATGCCTCCTAAAAATATGGGCTAACCTTTTACACCATTTTTCCCCTAAAATAAATTACGGGCTAATGATATAAGTTTAAAAAAATCACTCTAATACAAAAAATTCGCCCAATAAAAAATTGGAGGCCCTTTAATTTTGCCTATGAGAGAAATTTTGCCCCTAAAATCATCTATGGGTGTAAGCCAAGGAAGGGGGAATACTAACTCAAAATCCTTGTTACCCAAAACCTTGGTGATGGTGTAAGGTCCATAGTGAAGTGATTTCAACTTTTGATGGGGTCATGTCAAGTGCTCTTTCTGCAAGTGTAGCCAAACCTTGTTTCCCACCTGAAACTTGTGGGGAACTTGATGTTGGACATGTTGGTGAATGTGTTGAATCCATTAAATGAATTTGTTGGTTTTTTTCGACCTCAGATTGAACATGGAAAGATTATTACTCAGTGGATGCAAGGGGAAATGTTACATTAATTGGGCCTAATGGTCGAAATCCTAGGCCAACCTGGAAAGGCTTGTGGTCGGTCGAGCTATGGAGGGATATATTGTAGACGTGTTGTACATAAGGAAGGTTCTCATCCCATTTGTGTGGATGCTTGGAGTTGTACATGCATAAGAGATGCATGATCATCCTATTGATGACCTATGTTTGTCCATCAGTTTGAGGGTTGAAGGCAGTGGATTTGGAGAGGTTGGTTGTAATATACCAGATATGAAATGTATGTAGAACTGAAATAAAATGATATTAATGGTAGAATGACAACAATATAACCAAAACATTCACCATAATAACACTGGAATGATATAAGAATAACAACAAAAATAACATTTTGAATCTGAAAGCAATGTTCACGGGCCTCTTCGAGGGGGAAACCTCCAATTGAACGGAGCTCTATTACAATAATATCCAAGATAGGGTTCTCATACCCTCGACTCCTATTTATACTAAAAAGAAGCATCTAGAGGAAGATCATTCTAGAAGCATTATCTTCTATTAAGTCTTCTTACATCCACCTTATTCTATTTTATTGAAAGGCCTTATTAATATTGACCTTTATTACATTCGAATATATTGTTTTACCTATGTGTGGGTTAGGACCCTAACATGTCTTCCCCCTTAAAAACATCCTTGTCCTCAAGGCTTGAGATGAGGAAATTGTTGTAGAATGGTAGTTGGTTCCCAAGTGGCATCTTCTGGAGTTGTATCTTTCCATTGTACTAGCACTTCCTTGATGGTTGTTTGACATAGGTGACGCTCACACTGGTCCAAAACTACTTCTGGATGTATCCAAATGGATCCTTCTTCAGCTAACTCTAGAAGGTTGGCTTGAATTTTTCACTTAGCTCTAATCACCTCCTTTAAGAATGAAACATGAAAAATAGGATGTAGCTTCGAATTGTTTGGAAAAGCTAATTGATATGCGACTTGTCCCACACGCTTGAGTATGGTATAAGGACCATAAAATTTGGGCGCTAGCTTTTGACAATTCTTGGCCTTGAGGGAAGTTTTCTTGTAAGGTTGCAGTCGAAGAAACACCTGATCCCCTTCTGCAAATTGAAGTTCAAAGCGACCTTGATCTGCTTGTTGCTTCATGCAATTCTATGACATGACCAAATTCTCTTTGAGGGTACAAAGAATAGCCTCTTGATATGTAAGTGTTAGGTCAACCACCTGGATGTTCGAGGCACCTGGTAAGTATGAGAGAACTGAAGGTGGATTATATCCATATACTGCTTCAAAAAGAGTCATGCGTGTAGTTGTATGGTACGAAGTGTTGTACCACCATTCAACTAGGGGTAACCATTGAGCCCACTGATTTTTATTTTTCGAGGCAAAACACCTCAAATATGTTTCCAAACACTTGTTGACAACTTTTGTTTGTCCATCAGTCTAGGGATGATAAGCTGTGTTGATATGCAATTCGATGCCTTGTGTCTTGAACAGTTCTTGCCAAAAATTGCTTGTGAAAGTTGGGTCGCGATCATAAACAATAGAGTGCGGCATGCCATGAATTTTGAAGACCTGATCCATGAATATTTGAGCCACCATGGATGTTGTAAATGGATGTTGAAGGGCGCAGAAATGAGCATACTTGGAAGGGCGATCAACAACCACAGAGAGTATCCATAGAGATATCCTTTCAAATAGCAAGTGGAATCGGGAACAGTTGTAGTGTGCCCAGGGATTTGACTGTTTCTCCCTTGTTGCGTTGACACACATCAAATTCAACTACAAAATTATGAATGTCATGTTTCATACCATCCCAGAAAAAGGAACATTTGACCCTGTCATAGGTTTTGGTGAACCCGGAGTGCTCTGTTGTGGGTGTAGCATGAAGCTCAGAAAGTACCATTGATTTAAGATTTGATTGTTTACTTAAATACAAACAGCCTTTGTATCAAAGTTCCTCATGGAGCCAAGAGTACCCTGGGGAAGCTGGAGCCTTGGAATGCAATTGGTGGATCAACTACGAACTTTTTGGATCTTGTAGCCATTCCTGGAAAACGACTTGGAGCCAATCCGGTACAATGAATGAAAGAGAAAAAAGGCATCCTTTGTCTTCATATTTTCAGGAAAGTGCATCCGCAACCACATTGTCTTTTCCTTTCTTATAAATGATCTCATAATCATATCCAAAGAGTTTAGTCATCCATTTTTTTTGTTCTGGGGAGGAAATGCATTGTTCCAGAAAATACTTGAGGCTTTGATGGTTTGTCTTAATTTGGAAACGTTGCCCCAATAGATAAGGATTCCATAGATCCACGACATGTAGAATAGCCAACATTTCCTTTTCATAGATGGATTTGCCTAAATTTCTTTCAGATAGTTGCTTGCTAGTAAAAGCCAAAGTTCAACCCTCTTGCATAAGGACATCACCAATTCCTTTCCCTGAGGCATCACATTCCAACACAAAGGTATTTGTGAAATTGGGAAGGGCGAGGACTGGAGTGGTGCACATGGCAATATTCAAGGTCTGAAAAGCTTGAGAAGTGACTGGAGTCCAATTGAAAGAGTTAGTTTTGAGGAGAGCAGTGAGAGGTGCTGCAATCTTCCCATAATTCTTAACGAGCTTGTGATAATACCTTTTTAAGCCTAGAAATCCACGCAAGGTCTTAAGCGTCTTTGGGTGAGGCCGGTCTTGCATAGCTTCAATATTTTTAGGATCCACCCTGACGCCATCTTTTCCAACCAGATGACCCAAGTATTCTACTTCTGAGGCGCCAAAAGCACATTTAGACTGTTTCAGGAAAAGTTGGTGCTGAGAGAGTAGATGGAGAACTCGATCCACATGAGCAAGATGGTATGTCCAGGTTTTTCTATAGATGAGGATATCATCAAAGAAAGCTAAGACAAAATGGTGGAGAAAAGGACAAAGGACATGATTCATGAGGCTTTGGAAGGTGGAGGGGGAATTACACAAGCCAAAGGGCATGACCAAAAACTCATAGTGGCCCTCATGAGTTCTAAAGGTAGTATTGGGAATGTCTACCTCTTTCATACATATCTGGTGGTAGCCCAAACAGAGATCCAGTTTAGTGAAGAATTGGGCACCACTCAATTCATCTAGGAGGTCATCAATGACAGGAATGGGGAATTTGTATTTGATGGTAAGTTTGTTGAGGGCACAGAATTTAGGACACATTCACCAAGAACCTTCTTTCTTCAGGACCATGACCATAGGAGACGAGTAGGGGCTCGTACTAGGGCGGATAACACCTGCATTAAGGAGTTCCTGGACCATTTTCTCAATTTCATTTTTTTGGGAAAAGGGGTGACAAT
>ML777798.1:367172-401509 GCA_009831015.1 Picea engelmannii
CATTTTTTTGGGAAAAGGGGTGACAATACAGATGGATATTGGGAGGAAGGTTTCCGGGTACAAGGGGAATGGAATGATCATGAACACCACGGGAAGGAGGGAGGCCTTGGTGAGTGGAAAAGACCAATTGATGTTTAGAAAGGATGGCTTGGAGGTCTTGCGGTACCTAGGGTGTCTTTGTTGCTTGTATGGCATGGAGTTGGGCGATAACACCAAAATGAACCTTTTTGAGTATCTTTCCATGTGATGGGAACTAATGATCTCAGGTGAACCGGTGGTGATGCCTTGGAACTTATATTGGTGGCCCTCCTGGTCGAATTGCATGGTTAAGTCTTTAAAATACATGAGAATGGGACCCAAATTCCTTAGCCATTTTGCACCCAACACAATGTCACAACCTCCCATGTCGATAGTAAACATATGGGATTTCAGGTGGTAGTCACCAATTTGGAGATGCACATTTTCACAATGCCCTCTACATTTCATGGAACCACCATTGGCAATCATGATTTGGAAATTATTGATGGCATGGATGTAGCAATGAGTTTCATGGGCAATGTGGCGATGAATAAAATCATGGGTGTTGCCACTATCAACCAGAATGATGACCTTCCGATGCTTGATGTAACTGATGAGATTGAGGGTTTGGGGAGTGGAGAATCTAGTGAGAGCATTGAGGGAAATGACCGGTTCTACTTCGTGAGGGTCTGAGGTAGGGGTTATGTCAGTGGATTCAGGTGACTCAAACATAAAGGGAGTTTCTTCATCTTCTTTCGAAATCTCCTCGGAGATGACCATAAAAAGGTTTTTTTCTTTACACTTGTGGCCCAAGAAATATTTTTCATCATAGTTATAACAAAGGCCTTTGAGTTGGCATTCATCCATTTCAGCCCAGGTCAATTTTTGGATCTTTAGTGGAGCAGAGGGAGTAGTGGGATTTACTAGTTTAGGGTGAGGGATAAAGGAGGGTTTGTGGTTTTGAGAAGATACAACCTATTGTGATTCTTTAGCTCTTTTGGTATCCTCCACCCAACTCTCAGGCTGATTCATGAGGACATGGGCCCGAATTTCATCCTTGAGGCCGCTGATAAAACACTCTCGGAAAAAGGCATCAGACATGCCCTCTATTCTAAAATCCAGGCACTCAAAGGCAGCTATAAAGTCCTCCACTATTCCTAATTGTTTTAGCTTTTTCAAATGGCCCAAATGGTTGGTGTCAGTGTCAAAGCGTTCATAAAGCTCTGCCACAAAGTGTGTCCAAGCAATATACCCTTGACGAGAAGTTTTTCTCCATTGCCACCATTGCCAACGTTCTTGATCTATATAGAGAACACCATACCGAAGTTTGGCCAATTCATCTATAATGCCATATAAAGAGAAGTAATATTCCATTTGGGTTACCCAACCAGTGGGGTCCAAGCCATCAAATTTGGTCACATCCACCCTCGGAAGGCGTAGGTCATGTTGAAAGTGATGGTTCTGCAAGGTATGGGAATGAGAGGAATGGTCACCTTCAATATGTGGAGGTGAGGAAGAGGAAGGGTTATCTGTAGGGATATGTGGTTCGGTACAGAGTGCCGAAAAGACTGATTCAAGCTAGGTGGTGAGGTCTTGTTTGATTTCCCCCATTAAGGACTGCATGGTTGTATTGATGGTGACAACATTGGCATTGAGTTGTTTCACTTCTTGTTGGGTCTCAATGAGACCAGATTGCAAGGTGTTGAAGTGAGCTTCCAAGTCTTGGCTATGAGTATGGACCATGAGGATGAGGAAACTGAAAAGGGGCAGGCAGGGTAAACAATTTTGGCCGAAAAAATGATATGGATGAATGTGATAAGGGCGAAGAGATGAATCCAATGGAATAGGTGTCAAATAATGGTGAAAAAATTTCCAGACTTTTTTATTTTTTTATTTTTTTATAGAGTTATACTCTGGTTTGAAGAATACCATAGAGATGAAATGCCCAAATGCTTAACCAGAAAGAAATGTGTATTTACTTGGTAACTCGAACACATTTGCGTGGCAATAGATCTTGTCTGTTTTAATTTGTTTATGTTTCTGTCCCCCGAGGGTTAGGTACTAGAGAATATCTTCCCGACTATCCAGGTACTAGAGAATATCTTCCTGAGTATTGTTCTTGGTGACACTATAGCAGTCAAGCAGTCGATCGTTTTATCTAAAGAGGGCTTCAGGTAATCTAGGTTGATCCGTGCATAGGTGTTGTCTGATGCGCTACCACTTGAAGGGGTACCAACATGGGTTACAAGGGTGGCCAACAGATGTGCGCTTAATTACCACTTGTATTTCTTGCGTGTATGAATCCCTCAACCATGGGTTTATGCACGTAATGACATATCTCTGTGGCTTAAAGGCACTGGAATATGTCTCTACCCTGAAAAAATTTTTACCCACACTTTCTGCTGAGGAAATTTCTCTGATAGCACTTGTAATATACCAGATATAAAATGTATACAGAACTGAAATAAAGTGTTAGTAATGGCAGAATAACATCAATATAACCAGAACATTCACCACAATAACACTTAAATGATATAAGAATAACAATAGAAATAACACTTTGAATCTGAAAGCAATGTTCACGGGCCTCTTCGATGGGGCAACCTCCAGTTGAGCGGAGCTCTATTACAATAATATCTAAGTTATGATTCTCATACCCTCGACTCCTATTTATACTAAAAAGAAGCATCTAGAGGAAGATCCTTCTAGAAGCGGAAGCTTCTATTAGGTCTTCTTACATCCGCCTTATTCTATTTTATTGAAAGGCCTTATTACTATTGGCCTTTATTACATTTGAATATATTGTTCTACCTATGTGCGGGTTAGGACCCTAACATTGCTGTCCAACAATGACTAGAGGATCAACTAGATTGTGCTCAAGAAAGTATTGTCCTAATATGATATGATGGTCTATGGTAGTCTGAAGTGTTCCCATACACACTCAAAGAATATCTTGGCAGTGGCTTTTGCTATGATATTCTTCTTACAGGCAGCCAAAATTCCCATTTGAGAGAATCAATCAACAACCATGAATACATAGTCATTTCCATGCTTGGTGGAGGGGAGACTTGACATGTATTCCATCGACATGGATTCCTAGGGCATGTTGGGAGAGCAGACAACAGGATGTACACTCCTTGTTTTTTAATGGTTGGCTTCACAATAGAGTGGGAATTGCAGGATCTGATATACTTATTGACATCATGTCGAAGCTTCAGCCAATATAAATACTTTTGTAGTACTACCACTATCTTTTCCATGCCAAAGTGTCCTGCCACTCGGCTATATTGGGCTTCCCAAATTAGCTTCACACGCTCACTTGAAGGAACACAATGATGAACTAGATGGAATAGAATTCCATCTTGAATAAGTCGACAACAACCGTGCATGTTCCCAATATCTCGTAGGTTGTAGCGAAGTCAGGATCACTTCCATAGAGTTGGACCACCTAGAGGTATCATGCCTACAAGAGTCAAGCATTGTGGTTAGTGCTACAACTAGAGGTCAATTGAGGCATTCAATGATGTGATTGGTGCTCCCTTTATTATAGTTAATGTTGAGGTGAAACTGCTACAAGTAGGTGGACCACTTTTGATGGCGGTTATTCTGCAATTTTCTTTATGTTTGCATGAATTGCAAATGCTTGTGATCTGTACAGATGATTGTCTCCTTACCTAGAATGAAATGCTTCCATTGGAAGAAGGCTTGTAGGATGGAATACATTTCTTTGCAATAGGTTGGGTACTTGCGGAAAAAATATAAGAGTGTCTCACTATGATAGGACACTAGATGATCGTGTTGAGTGAGAACGACATCAACAACATAATCATAAGAATCTGTCTCAATCTCAAATGGTTGTTTCAGATTGGGTAAGGAAAGCACCATGGTTGAGCACAAGTGATGTTCCATATCATCAAAGGATTTTTGTTCTTACCTTCCCGACACAAATTTCTCTTTGAAACCGCCCTTGGTCACTTGGCTAAGAGCCCATGCAACATGGGAGAACCCCAATATGAATGTGAAATAGAAGTTGGAAATGCCTAAAAAGATATGAATCTCAATGAATGTTGTTGGAGCTATCCAGTCATGAGTGACTTGGATCTTGGTTGGATCGACATGCACCCCATTATTATCTACAAAGTATCTAAGGTATTGGACCCTATTCATGTCGAAGTATCTTTTCTCTAGGTTATCATATAACTTGTGTTACCATAGAGTGTGAAGGACATGTTGAATGTGTTGCAAGTGTTCTACCCAAATCTTGTTGAACATGAGAATGTCATCCAGATATACAACCACAAAGGAATTGGTGAAGGGCCAAAATATGTCGTTCATCAACCTCGTGAAATTTGTTGGGGCATTCGTCAAGCCGAAGGCCATGACCAACCACTCAAAAATACCTTCTTTAGACTTGAAATAAATATTCCATACATAAGTCTATTCTATGGGGACTTGGTGGTAGATGAACTTCAGATCAATATTACTAAAGTACTTGGCCCCCTTGAGCTAGTCGATAAGGTCGTCAATCCATGGAATTGGGTACTAGTTTATAAATGTGATTTTGATTAGAGCTTTGTAATAAATATAGAGTCACCAGGTCCCATATTTATTCTACACAAACACAATTGGGCTCTTGCATGGTGAGGATATTGGTCAAATGTGCCCTTTCTGGAGAAGCTCTTGAATTTGGCACTTGATTTCCTCATTTTCTAAGAGAGAGGAATGATACACTGGCCTATTAAGACACCTTGTTCCATGAGTTAGCTCGATTGAATGCTTGTAGATGAGGTGAATATGTCTCGATATTCTTCCATAACTTTGTCCACTTTCTTATGTTGCGTAGAGGATCCCTATGCATAGGCCATGGATGTTGTTATGACCTTCCATTTACTTTGATAATGAATCATGAAGAGGACAAGTTTCCCAGTTTAGAAGATGACCTTTCTACACTCCTTAGTTGAGACCAAATAAATTGTGTAGTTGGAGCTACCTCTAGGATCCTATACAATTGTATTCCCATAGTAACAATGACACTACAAGCTCTAGAATCATATAGAATATGAATTTTACACATATATGGATCACCTAAAAGAAAATCACAAACTTCAAGTGGGGAAACATCATACAACACCTCATCCTTAAAGGGCTTGATGTCATACAACAAGAAACACTATTGGCTAATGTAGATATATTTTACTTATCTAAGCCACCTGATGTTGTACGACTGTGGATGTGGTGTTTTTGGAAACTCAAATTGATTCATGACCTATAATGAGATGAGGTTCTTTTGGCTTCCTCTATCAACAATGAAATTTAGCAGAACATGTTTCGCCCACATCTATGAGTGAAAAAGGAACTCACCTTCCTTGGGCTCTTCTAGTTCATTTGGTTGGATCTTTGTGGTAGTGGTTGTGTAATTGGGTTCTACATCAATGATACACTTTTCCTTGTCTGAATCTAAATCAAATTCAAAGCCTGGATCAAACTTTGAGGATTTTAGCTCAACCATCGATGATTACTTTGAGGTACATTCATTAGTTTTGTGCTAGGGGATTTTATGGAATTCGTAGCACTTCCTAGTGTCTTTCTTTGTCTTCCCATTACCCTTATTTGTTTTCATCTTAGACCAGTTGTCCTGCAATTTTCCATCCTTGTTTTGTCCTTTCTTCTATGTGTTGGGGTCGCTTTTTGTCGAATTTTTTTGTATTGCATTCATAGAATCAAACTCTCGCTTATTCCTCTACTTGATTTTTTTTCTATTTTGACGACATATCGATAAGTGACTCCCACTAAAGATATGTCTAGAAAATCCAATTTTGTTTGGATGTACCTATGTAGTCCCCCATGGTATTTTATAAACAAATGCCCCTCGGAGTCTTTAATACCCAACTTGGTGTGCAAGGTATGGAAGATATTTGTGAACTTTGGCACTTTTTGGTCCCTCTCTTGGCAGAGTGTGGTCCATCTCATGTACTCATCATCATAGTTTCCAATAGGGTAATATTGTTCCTTGATGGAATCCATAAAAGAGTCCCAAGTGGGCTTGGCCCCAAATATTCTAGACTCCTCTATGGAGTTTTTCTCACAGTAAGTCTCCCACCAATGTTTGACATGGGGGACCACCTTAAGGAATGCAAAGGTGATTTTTTCCCTATTGAAAAAATTATGGATAGACAAATAACTTTATAGTACATTTAACCACTTTTCCACAAAATCTTCATCTATCTTACCTTCAAATATGAGAATATCAAAATTAACTTGTAACTTGAAGGGGGCGGTGCCTCCAAAGTGGTCACTTGATGAAGATGCCATGTCCCCATTTTTGGGTTCCCCTATTTTGTAGTAGAAGGGACTTACGTGGCTTTCAAGTGGAGAAAAAAAGTATAAAGAAGGGTAAACCCTCACTTCTCATCATTATGATTTGTTTTTTTATTGAGTGCTCTTGTAGCCATCATTTTCGTTGTGGTTTTGGGAAAAACATT
Organism: Picea engelmannii; assembly: GCA_009831015.1. Lineage (NCBI taxonomy): Eukaryota > Viridiplantae > Streptophyta > Pinopsida > Pinales > Pinaceae > Picea > Picea engelmannii. The sequence goes on from ML777798.1 coordinate 373,673, forward strand.
TCCACTATTGGTTTGGTTTCGATGGTGCAATATCTGCCCTAGATAGACAAGAGGGGAATACATCAAGGTTTTCCATTGGATCTTAAAAAGGGAGGATGATCCATCTAGGATCTCCATTCGAGCTTCTATAGTTGGGTCGCGTTTATGTAGCCGGGTCGAGTTTCTGTAGTCGGGTCAATTTTTTGTATTTGGGTTGAGTTTATGTAGTTGCGTCAAGTTTCTGTAGCTAGGTCACATTTTTGTAGTTGGGCCAAGGTTTTGTAGTCGGGCCAAGTTTTTGTAGCTAGGTCGATTTTTTGTAGTTGGGCCAAGTTTCTATAGTTGGGCCAAGTTTCTGTAGTTGGGCTGAGTTTCTGTAGCAGGGTTGAGTTCCTGTAATCAAGCTGAGTTTCTGTAGTTGTGTCGTGTTTATGTAGTTGGGCCAAGTTTATGTATCAAGGACAAATTTTGTAGCTAGGTCATGTTTCTGTAGCTGGGTTGAGTTTCTGTAGCTGGGCCATGTTTCTGTAGCAGGGCCAAGTTTCTGTAGCCGAGATGATTTTCTGTAGCCAAGCCGATTTTCTATGGTCAGGTCATGTTACTTCTAGAGAAATATTGGGTTGGGAGATCCTTGGGCATCATTTTTTTTCCTCGGAAAAATTCATAATTTCATTATATAATAACAAAATTACATACACAGATATATACCTTGGGCATCATTTCCAGTTTCTTATTTTTTCTGTAGTATATTATGTAGCTACTTGGAAGCCATTAGTTTGTGTGCTTAGTAGTATTCTGTAGTGATTATTATATCTCTTAATTATTATTGTACTAATTTTGGGAGTTTCCATAGATAATAAGATGCCATGATTATCTTCTCTATTTCTTGTGTAATGGATGTATGTTATATGTTTGAAAATATTATTCATTGAAAAAGCTATTTATAAGAAGTTAATAGAACATTCATAAGGAAAGAAATAACAAATTTGGGACAGGAAACATAATTCCCCCCTCCTAGCTTGGTTGGGGACATTACAGTGGTATCAAAGATGGTGATTCTTCCAACCTGTGATTATATTGATGCCTAGGAAGAAAGGATGTGGAGGACCTTCACAAACCTCACCAGAAAGAGAAGTGGGACTAACTCAAACCAAGTCAGAAACTGAGGGAAACATGGGGGATAACCTGGAAGTTACATGAGATATGGTTCTCAGACTAATGGATCAGTTGAAAAAAGGTTAGGTAGAAGCTAAACAAAACTAGGTAATAGCTTCTAGGATATAGGAAGAAATGTTAAGAAACCAGTAGCAAACCCTTACGACACTCGTACAATTGATAGGACAACAAGGACCAGATGGGAACCGGTCAGCGGACAATCAAGAAGGTAGTAGGACCCATATGGAGGATAACAAAACTCATATTCCTATACATATTAGATCACCAATAGGAAGCAATAAAATATCGAGACCATCATTGCCACAATTTCTCAAAGAGCAGCAAACAAAAGTGTCAAAACAACAAGACTAGGATAGTGACCCATGCAATTGTTACGAGGAGTATATAGTTCTTGGTAGGGCATTTTAGACAACCAGGAAATTCAAATAATTTTCACCATAAAACATCCTGAGTGGTATAAATCCCAATTAACAACGGATGAAGAGTCCTTTAAGAACAAAGGGAATAAATTGAAGGAGCATGAAGGACATATGTACCTTTTGGATGAACCTGCACCAATTTATGATAAGGATGTGTGCAAAAAGGAAGAGACAACAATAGCCTATGATACATCATCAAAATTATCATATGAATATGAGGCCACTAGTGTGTTATATGGGTATACCTCTGATGAATCAACATCCTACGTGGACTATGAGGAAATGTTCTAATCAATCGATGTTGAGGATCCAACATCTTTCACTGTACATGATGCTTGTGATGAGGGAAATTCAAGTGTGATAGCACCTATGCATGGTGCGGATTCAAAATATGATGTTGATGATGAGGAGGACATGGTTGTGTAAATGTGTTGAACCTACACTGAATAGATCTAGCTAAACAATAATACACACATTTGCAGAGAGAATTGGAAAAAGAAGAAGAAGGAGAGAAAGAATGGAAGAATTCTCATTAATCGTTTCCACACATAAAGAGTGAATAATTTAAAATAGATATAGGATACATGAGTAAATAATGAGTCATAGTGGTGGTATAGATTTATCTAGACACACACTAGTAGTTACAAGAGTAAACTACCACCTATTCTAGTCTCTCAGGCAATTACGAGAGTGAATTGCCACCTAGCTAAGTTAACTAGTCAACTAGTCTTCAATTAACTATTTGAAAAAAGAGTAGTGAGTTGGTTATGATCCCAATGTTGCATGGTGACAAAACCAATGCAACATCTAAACTCAACTCAACTAGTCAAACTGAAGTGCCAATTGAAAGAGAATATTCTCCAGGTGGAATATTCTCCCCTAAAATATAGGAGACTGGATAATGACTAATTATGACTAATAAACAAGGAAAAACCTTAGGAAAAATAAATCCTAGGTGTGTGTGAAGTAAATCCAATAGGTTGTACCTCAACATGATGATATGATTAAAAAAATACCCCTAGCAGTGCAAGGATTGGAGGACCGATTATTGGTCAAAGAGAAGCACATTGTGTAGGTGTTGACAAGGGCACATGATACTCACAAGTTTATTGAAGATATTATGTGAAAGTCTTAGATGGAGGAGAGACACAATGGAGTTGTATATGGGATCACTAGTGCTCAATTACACATCATATAGAAGCACTGAAGCGGATAAAATTTGATTACTTGTAGTTGTTCATGGATAGGGACCTTGCTCTTAAGTTCGTTGAAGACAAGGAGAGGGAGATTGAGGAGATTTGTTACCAACTTAGTTTGGAATGATATTCATTATTGAAAACAATAGAGACTCCTTAATATTTGGCAATAGTAGCACATGAAGGCATGATTATCACTCATGATCGGAGGGAGGAGCCTCTTGTGACAATTTCGCACGAGGAGCATTTAGAGTTGCAGGTGCTAGAGGAGAAGTTTGACACAATAGAGTTTGATTGTGTGCCTGTTTTACATTGTAGGGATCATGAGATATTTATTTTGGCTCAATGCTTAGATATAGAGGAGGTAGTTGAGAAAATTCCTTGTGGACCAACCAACAAGGAAGTGTATACATCAGTTGATTGGAGGATTGAGTATAGGATAGATGTGGATACATTGCTCTAGGATCCAAGTTCATTTGATAGTAGGAGAGTGATTGGTATAATGGGACGTATAGGATATGGGGTGGTACATGATGATATAGTGGTATGCAATAGTATACAACACTATACAACAGTGTACGATTGTGTACAATGGGTTTTTGGGACGTTTCCCCCAGGGAGACCTCTAGACATGGACTTCTGACATATCAATTAGTTTGGTTCACCCAAGATCAATGTGTGTATGTGCGAGCCTCATGAAGAGGAATATTCCACAAATATTGATCTTTGATCGGGATATCACTAGAGCAGGGATGGAGAGAAGAATACCCGTATTGTTTCTCATAGATGTTACCCTATGTTCTTAGTCATACCATTAGGGTTGACCAAGAAACATGACACTTTCCAGTCTTCCAGGTAGTGGAAGTGGCATCTAGTGCTACTTTCTAAAGAAAACAACATTTTTAGTAGGACATGGTGGGTTCGCCTGAGTCAGATGGGTGAGGTACGTAGGATTACATCCATATCAAAGTTATTTCATTTGGGCTATGTGGACAGAGTATAGGAGGAGATCCAAATTATATTGGATTAGTTCATAGAGATTTTAGCTAACAGAGTGGTGGATGGAATTATTCACTACAGAGGTAGCACACATGTAGCTCCTTAGTCCCCACTTAGGTAGATGGTTAGGAGGGCTATGAGAGATTCACCTTTGATAGGGAATTTTGGGTACTCAGATGAGCATGTGGCACCGCAGGTGATAGGAATACTTCATGGGGAGATTTTTAGACTCCATGAATTACTGGAGTACATTGACAGTGAGCAGGATAGAAAATTTATCGATACTGTTTGGCAGGAGTCAAACAGATTAGTAGACACACAGTTGATTCCTAGTACTTGGTTTCCACTAGAGGATGGAATACCAGGGACTTAGCTCATTTTGACTCTGAGGGTTTCTAGTAGGGCACACCAGCATCTAGTAGGTATTGGGAGTGGTGGACCTCCAATTTGGTGGTGGGATTTGGGAATTCATTTGAGTGATAGATTGATTTAGTTGATGATGATCGACAGAACTATGACAATGATTGGTCTATTTTATTTTTGGGATGTCAATAGAAGGGAGGTAGAGACTTACTCTATATGGAATGAAATACTTCAGGATAGTCATACACTTACACAATTAGACTTAAATGAGAAACTTTCACATGAGAGGATTCAGGGTGGTTGACGTAGCACTCCTACCTGAGCAATTTTTGCTTGACCTCCTGGTGTTTGGATCTTTCTATTCCCCTTTGAGACGAAATGGTTCTATGATTCCCAATTGGAATCTTCGACACATATAACCACAGGTCCTTCTTAGAATGTATGCCTGTGCGAGCAAGTGCTAGGCACAAACTCCTACTTCCACATGATCATTGGCACAACCACTGACTTAACCCAAAAGGGTATTTCAGATTTCATGACTTCGCGATTTACCTTATGAGTCCCTCCAACTCCTTTGATTCTTGAAACCCCAAAAAGGGCTAATGGGTCTTTATCTCCTCCCTTAAATTCTCCTGATGTGACCCTCTGTTATAATCTGGGGCCCAACCTCCAAGCACATCGAGATTTCGCATATCGAGGATTCCAATATGGCTTATCTCCCTTCACCCGATAGCCAAAATCACAATATTCATTTGTCAAAAATTGATGGTCTAGAACCCTCGATGATCTGACGATCCATGTTTTGTCGAGATTTTGTGTATCGAGATTTCACAATTCAAAATCCCCAAGTCATGACTTTCTCCACACTCCAACTCCCGAAATGTTGAAATTCAAACCACAAGATCAATGAATCTCGTTGATCCAGATCCAATGGTAGCTATTCCTCCTGATATTGTGAGTGTTGACAGACACTCAACCTTAACTTCTCCATTGATTCACTAGATCCAACGATCCACGAAAAATCGATAGTTCTCCCTCTGAGAATTTAACCGTCTGTTCAAGTTCTTGATGCTCGTAGCCAAATAACTTGGTGCCTTTCCTTATGCAAAACAACTTTAACCCTCATATTTACTTCTAACACTTCAAAGTCTCTATCCCTCCTGAGCTTGGTTCTTGGTGCAAAATCAAGGATTCCAAGGGATCCTGCCCGCAATCCTCATGGCTTCACGATAATATCTGATTATCTGAATTCTTCAATTTTGCGCACTCCTTGCGATAGAAACCCTTCAACCATTCACTGGGTTTGAAAAGTCTAAGACTTCAAACAGGCCTACACACACTTTGCACAACTCTGTGTTATCCTTTGCGCTTCTGCTGGTATGAGAACAACAATATCTCTCCTGATATTTTCTGAGGTAAAACTCATAACTTGTCGATGCCCTCCTTGCAGAATTTCACTGCACTCCTTGTAGGAAATCTCAGGATGAGAAACAATTGAAACTCATACTCTCCCTCTCAAATACTTCATAAATTCAACATGAAATCATACACACAAAACATTGAAACAAAATGCATAACGGAGCATATAAGCAAACTGTAAACATACCATTCAATAGATGCAAACAATATTCATCACAACACCATGAAATTGAGTCAAATCATTCTTATATTAACTCAAGTGCTTCTGTACATGGGCTCTATAACATCATATAGTTTCTTATACAAATTTTACAATCTTTGTTCTTCCTTGGTCTTTCTCTACAACTCTTCTCTCTTGCAATTGAGAATAATGATCCCTTACAATACAATACATACAAGGGAGATTTCTAGAGTTTTCCTTCCTACAGCTCTAAGCTATCAAATTGAAATAAAGACTACAACTACTTTAAACTTATTAAAATAAATGCCTCCAACCAACAGATGAGAGCGAACGCTCAAGATCTGTGTTACAATCTTTAAACCATAAAAGAAAAAATATATTTTACATATATTACATTAATGTCTCATCTTTTCAAATTCAAAATATCTCCAAAATACGTGTTGGTGCATATCCATTTGTCCTCCACTTTGTTGGCTTGTGATGCTCTTGCATCATACTCCTCCGGCTGAAAAAAAATTCATGGACTTCTATCCATGAGCTCCTGCATCATTTGTCCATGTTTTTGGATCTTTGATTCACTTTCCCAACTGCCATCTTCAATCAAGTGTCCCTTCCACTTTACCAAGTATTCAAAATATGTCTTCCTCTGGGTCTTCTTTCCAACTCTCTGATCAATGATATTTTCCATCTGCGACTTTTAAGCTATAGGCATCTATTTGACCCATTGGGCTTCCTGTTGAATCTCTTCCCCATCTGCTTCATCTTCTCTGTAAGGATATAGATCTGTTATGTTGAATATGGGCGATATTCCCACATCATCCGACAATTCTATCTCATAATCATTTGTCTCAAATTTTCTTAGAATATTACATGGCCCTATCTTTTTCATTTTCAACTTGTTATACGTTCCCCTTGGGAATATTTCCTTTTTTAGTTATGATAAAACTAAATCTCCCACTTCGAACTAAAGCTCTCTTTAGTGTTGATCTTCTCTGTGCTTATATTCCTGGTTGGAACTCTATAACCGCTCTTTAATCTTACTATGGAGCTCTTGCATCTTTACTGAAAAATCTTTCGCTCCAACACTTCCGAACTCATTTTTCTCTAAGTCTCTCAACTCAGATACGCCTCTTGGCTACATTCCATACATTATCTGGAATGGGCTCTGTCCTGTGATTCGGTTAGGTGAGTCATTATATCCAAATTCTACTTGCGATAGAATCTGATCCCACTGTGTATGGTGTTTAGTTACCAAACTCCTCAATAAGTCTCCTGAGCTTCGACTCACTACCTCAGTCTGTCCATCCGTCTGAGGGTGATATGATGAGATAAAACATAAATTCGTCCCCAACTTCTTCCATAGTGTCCTCCAGAAATGACCAACAAATTTGATGTCTTGTTCTGAAACAATACTCTTGGGTAAACCATGAAGTCGAACAACTTCTTTGAAAAACATGTTTGTAATGTGCATTGCATCACTAGTTTTCTGACATGGAATAAAATGTACCATTTTTGCGAATCTATCGACTACCACAAATATGGAATCATAACCCCTCTATTTCCTCGGCAGTCCTAACACAAAATCCATGCTTACTGCGTCCCACAACCTCTTCGATACTAGAAATGGTTGATAGAATCCTATATTTTGTCTTATTCCCTTTGCGTGCTAAAAAATTCTACATCTGTTCACGAATTTCTTGACATATATTCTCATCATGACCAATACTATAAATTGTTCAGTTGCGCAAATTTTTTTGTCATGGCCGAAATGTCCAGCCAATCCTCCACTATGTTTTTCCTTCAAAAGGTTTTCTCTCATAAAACTTTTCAGGATAGATAATTGATTTCCTTTGAATAATAATCCATCCTAAATTAAGTATTCAATCCATTGGCTTCTATCTCTCAAAATAGGATTCTCACATGCTTCATAAGAAACCTTGAAATATGAATCATCCTTGTACATATCCTTAAGGCTATCAAAACCTAAGGTCTTCACACGAAACTCCTGTAGAATCAAACATCTCATGCTCAATGCATCAACAACCTTGTTAGCAGTGCCAGAAATGTGATTTATAACAAAAGTAAAGTTCTGCATAAATTCAACTCATTTTTCATGTTTCTAGTTCAATTTATCCTGTCTTGTTACGAATTGTAAATCATTGTTGACACTATACAAAACGAACTCTTTCGGAACCAAGTAGTGCCTCCATTTCTTCAATTCCTGTATGATTTCATAAAACTCTTTATCATACGTGGAATAATTTATCTTGGCATCATTCAACTTCTCATAGAAGTATGCAACTATTTAATTGTCTTGACTTAAGTCTGCTCCAATCACAAATCCACTTGTGTCACATCTCACTTGAAATGTCTTGCTAAAATTTGCCAGAACTGGTTGTCCAGTTATCTTCTCTTTCAACAGCTTGAAACTTTTCTCTTCTTCCTCTATCCAATGAAAAGATTTATGTCTTTTCTTAACCGTGTCCATCATTAGTGCAGAAATTCCACTAAAATTTCTGATGAACTTCCTGTAAAAACTGGCTAATCCATGGAAGCTTCTGACTTTAAAGACATTCCTCGGTGATGGCCATTCTTTGATTGCTTTTACCTTTTTAGGATCCATCTTCAACTCATTCGAAGAGATCAGAAAACCTAAATAAACAAGCTCTTTCTTCATGAAAGATGACTTCTTCAAATTTATTAGCAATTTCTCTTGCTACAACTTCCTCATCACTAGGGTTAGATGTCTCAAATGCTCTTACTCACTCTTACTAAATATCACTATATCATCAAGATATACAATTACAAACCTCGCAATGAAATATTTTAAGACTTCGTTCATCAATCTCATAAAATTACTTGGCGCATTTGTCAACCTAAATGACATGACAAGCCATTCATACAGCCCTTCATTCATCTTGAATGTTGTCTTCCATTCATCACCTTCCCTCAGTATAATCTGATGATATCCGCTCTTCAAATCAATTTTTGAAAAAATCTCTTCTCCACTCAAGAAATCCATCAAGTCATCCATCCTCGATAAAGGAAATCTATACCTGATGGTGATTTTTTTTATATCCCTCGAGTCTGTACACATTATCCATCCACCATCCTTCTTTGGACTTAACATTGTTGGTACAACGCATGGACTCAAGATTTCTCTAATCAACCCTTTGTCCATCAAACCTTGGACTTGCTTCTTAACTTCTTCATTCTCCTGTGGCATCAGTGTTTAAGCTACTTTGTTTGGAAAACTAGCTCCTAGTATCAGTTCAATGTGATGGCTTATACTTCTAATGGGTGGATATGAACAAGGAAAATCATCCACCACTATATCAGTGAAATTATCCAACATTTCTTGAACTTCCTCCGGTAGATCATCTATTGAAGTACTAGTCAAGATGACTCTAGGTTTTCTCACCACAACAAACTGCATTTCTTTTTATTTCTTGACTTCATCCAGAAGTTCCTTCCCACTCATGAGAAGTATAGTATTGCTTGTTTCTTCTTTCACCTTCTTGTATTCAATTGACAACAACATATGCATCCTACCATTCTTTTCCAAGGTGTATGTGTTCTTTCTCCCATCATGAACAACATTTATGTCATATTGCCATGATCTCCCCAACAAAAGATGATAGACATCCATGGGAATAACATTACATAAGATCTCATCTCTATACCCCCCTATCTTAAATTCAACTAAACATTGTTTAGTGACCATTACCTGATGTCCTTTTTGCAACCACAGAACATTCTATGGGCTCGGATGTGCAACTATCTCCAATTCCAGCTTCTCCACCATTTTTGTGGATACTAGATTATTTGTACTTCCACTATCCACAATTACCTTTCATACCCTATCCTTGGTCTTGTAAGAAGTTCTAAACAAATTGTTCCTCTGGATTGGATTCTCTATCTCTTTCTCTGGCTTCAAGAGAATTTTCCTCATCATTAAGGATCTTACACCTTCTGCATATTCTACCTCAACATTTTGCCTGTGTGCTTCTAAAATGTGATATTTGCCTCCTCCATCTCTTTTTCTATCAGGACATTCAAAAGACTTGTGTCCTATCTTCCCATAGACAAAACACATTATTTCACCACCTCTGCCTCTTCCTCTTCCTTTGGCTCGAGGAAAAGTGTTCCTATCGGCATATTGTCCTCGTGAGCTTCCTCCCCTTTTTGGGTGGTTATGAGATTTCTTTTCTTCATCCTTGGGCTTCTATACCTTGTCCTAGGAAATTTCTTTGCCTCTACTCTGACTTCTACCTCTACCCCTTTGACCTTTCTTTTGAGCCAATTTTACTTTTTCCTTTGAAGCAATCTGATAATCATATTTCACATTTCTGATTGTCACCATGCTCATCTCGTATTGAATTTCATATCCCAAGCCATTCATGTATTTGGTGACTTTTTCATAATCACTCTCATAATGACTAGATTTGATGTTGAGTCTGTAAAACTCCTCAGTGTACTCCTTCACTGTCATCCCTTTTTCTCTCAAATTCTGCATTCTTTGAAACAAATTAATTTGGTAATCTCTGGGTATAAACTTGGATTTTATCTTTGCGACCACCCTATCCCAATTTTTGATTCATTGTTTGCCTTTGCAATGCCTTTCATTATGCAGTTCATTCCACCATAGTGTTGCATGCCCTTTTAGTCTAGTGACAACATGTTTTACTTTCTTATCTTCTTCGATGTCCTCATAATCAAAGTATTTATCCAAATCTCTAAACCAATCTAGCAACTCCTCAACGTCTAAGTTTCCTTCATACATCGGGATGTCCATTTTTGCTTTGGCCCCTATTCTTGCAATAGCCTTGAATAGACGTTCCTCTGCAGCATCTTTGGATACAACTTATTCTTCGGCTCCAACTTCATTTTATCTTTCAGTGTCATTGATATCTCTAGTATCATTTGTTCTCCTATGTGTTGTCTTCATAACATCCAATCGGGCGCAAAGTTCCCTCATTTTCCTTTCCACAGCTGAATCGGGCATGGGTTTCTCTTGACGTCTTCTTGGTGGCATTGTTTAAATCTGTTCCACACAAAATTTAAATCACAACTTGCCTTTTGTCTCCATTTCTTACAAAAAACAATGATTGTAACATCTCATACCACCTGACACAACACCTCTACCTCAGCAGGTTCTGCATGACCTCCCGGTCTTTGCATCCTTCTATTCCCCTTTGAGCCGAAATGGTTCTACAATTCCTAGCTGGAATCTTCAACACATATAACCACAGGTCCTTCTTAGAACTTACGCCTACGCGAGCAAGCGCTAGGCATGAACTCCTACTTCCACATGACTACTGGCATGACCACTGACTTAACTCAAAAGGGTATTTCAGATTTCGCAACTTCGCGATTTCCCTTGTGAGTCCCTCCAACTCCTTTGATTCCCAAAACCCCAAAAAGGGATAATGGGTCTTTAGCTCCTCCCTTAAATTATCTTGATGTGACCCTCTGCTATAACCTTTGGCCCAACCTCCAAGTGCGTCGGTATTTCACGTATCAGGGATTCTAATATGGTTTATGTCCCTTTACCCGATAGCCCAAATCGTGATATTCCTTTGTCACAAATGAACGGTCCAAAACCCTCGATGATCTGACGGTCCAGATTTCATTGGGATTTTGTGTATCAAGATTTCAAAACTCAAAATCTTCAAGTCATGACTTTCTCCACACTTCGACTCCCGAAATGTCGAAATTTAAACCATAAGATCAATGACTCTCGTTGATCTAGATCCAACGGTAACTATTCCTCCTGAGCTTGTGAGTGTTGATAAACACTTAGCCTTAATTTCTTCATTTTTCCACTGGATCCAATGGTACACGAAAAATCAATAGTTCTCCCTCTGAGAATTTAACCATCTGTTCAAGTTCTCGATGCTCCTAGAAAAATAAATTGGTGCCTTTCCTTCTGAGCTTTTCTTCTGTGAAATGACTTCGAACCTTGTCTTTCGTTCAAACACTTCAAAGTCTCTATCCCTCCTAAGCTTGTTTCTTGCTGCAATCTCAAGGATTCCAAGGGATCCTACCCGCACTCCTTGTGGCTTCATGATAATTTTTGATTATCTGAATTCTCCAATTCTACGCACTCCTTGCAACATAAACCCTTCAACCATTCACTAGATTGGAAAAGTCTAAGACTTCAACCTGGCATGTGCACACTTTGCACGGCTCTGTGTTATCCTTTGCACTTCTGCTAGTATAAGAACAATGATATCTCTCTTGATATTTTCTGAGGTAAAACTCAGAACTTGTCAACACCCTCCTTGCGGACTTTCACTGAACTCCTTGTAGGAACTCTTAGGACATGAAACAATTGAAACTCATACTCTCCCTCTCAAAGACTTCTTACATTCAACATGAAATCATACACACAAATAATTGAAACAAAATGCACATATCATTCAATAGATGCAAACAATATTCATCACAACACCATGAAATTGAGTCAAAGCATTCTTATATTAACTCAAGTGCTTCTGTACATGGGTTCTATAGAATCAACTAGTTTTGTATACGAATTTTACAATCTTTGTTCTTCCATGGTCTTGTTGTTGGGTATGTGTTATATTCTTTGCACGAATAGTAGTGTCTGAGCATATGTGCTGGGCACGCAGGGGAGTTAGAGGGGGGGCCTCTAGGCCCCCCTTTAGGGGGTGCAGGGCAGCGAATCCCCCCGTGCGGGTGTCTGGGGGCAGCACCCCCGAAAAAAAAAAACTGCCTCAGGAAATGTGACACCTACCTCAAGAAACATGTCATGTATTTAGGTGGTTTTTTCGACACATGGTTTTTGCCGATGGTTTTCTATTTTTGTTTAAGGAATTAGGGTTTTCAACTAATCCAGGTCATTGGGTTAGGGTTTTGGATTCCACTGGCTCCTATATGTATATTGTATTGTAAACAATGTAACACAATGAATGAATATAATATATGCTAGTTTTCCCAATTTTGGTTTCCAGGGGAAAAATATTTGTGTAATGTTTGTATTTGTCATTGTACCTTTTCTGTTTTTTTATGAATACGTGTTTACAGTAGACATTGTACATGGTTAGAATTTACATTTGGTATCAGATCTTTATTGGCTTCAGGGGGATTCCTTTGTGGTCAAGAGTTTGGCTCGGGACTGTGATAAGCCTTGTTATAGTGGGAGATATGCGGTATTGTTTTCTAGGTGAAAAGAAATGGCAGGAAATTCGAAGATGGAGATCGAGAAGCTTAATGGGAAAAGCTTTGAGCTATGGAAGCTCAAGATGGAAGATATTTTGGTGGATAGAGATCAGTGGATCATGGTAGATCCAGGTACTGCACCTATAGGAACTTCTGCAGATGACTGGAAAAAGATGGATCATAAGGCAAAGAGCACAATCTGACTATGTCTCTCTGATTCAGTATTGCTAAATGTGTCAGAGGAAGCTACAACCAAGTATTTATGGGGAAAGTTGGGGAAGTTGTATTAGTCTAAGTCCCTGGTAAATCAACTATTCCTGAGAAAGAAACTGTATAACTTGAGGATGAGAGATAGAGACTCGGTGGTAGAGCATTTGAACGTCTTCAATACTGTGGTAAGTCAGTTAGTATCTGTTGAGATTAAAATTTCAGATGAAGATAAATGTATCATTTTGTTGTGTTCTTTACCAGACTCGTGGGATAGTCTGGTTGTGGCCATAGGTAGTAATACAACTTCTTTGAAGTTTGAAGAAGTGGTCTCATCCTTGTTGTCAGAGGAGATGAGACAAAAGAATATGGAAGGAAATAACACATACGCATTATTTGCAAGAGGACGTTCCTAGGAAATAAATAGATCTAATTTCTCAAGTGGGAGATCTAATTCTAAGGGTAGATCTAAATCTCCTAGAAATTTTGTAAGGGTATGTTGGAGGTGTGGAAAAGAAGGGCACTACAAGAAGCAATGTAGATCCAAAGTTGAGAAAAAGAAGGGATCTGAAGAATCTTCTTCTACAGAAGAAAAGACCTCCAAGGAAGAAGGAGGGGATGTGTACTTGGCCTCTTCAAGAACACATGTATATCATGAGGCATGGTTGATTGAATCTGGTGTATCCTTTCATATGAATCCCCACATGGAGTGGTTCTGCAAATATGAAAAGTATGATGGAGGTAATGTTTTCTTAGGTAATGATTCGACAACCAGAATCATAGGAAGAGGAAGGGTATAGTTGAGACTCATAGATGGAAGGATTAGAACACTACCTGATGTTCTACACATCCCAGATATGGCCAAAAAATTGATTTATGTAAGCAAAATGGAAGATGCAGAGGTAAAAACATTTTTTGAAAAGGGAACTTGCAAGATGGTTTGAGGAGAAATGGTGTTGATGAAGGGATTTCAGTTTGGAACTCTGTATAAGCCGATAGGAAGAACTATTAGTGATGGGTGTAATAGCTCCATTGTTCCTGATATTGGAGTTGAAGAAGAAAGAACTCTTACAGTCTCTGGAGAAAAGGTTATGTTGTGGCATCAAAGACTGGGGCATATCGGAGAGAAGGGTCTTCAACTACTACACGGTAAAGGTATGGTTGAAGGTATGTTTAACTGCTCTTTGGATTTTGATTTCTGTGAACATTATCTATATGGGAAGAAGAATCGAGTAAGATTCCCCTCTAGTGCAATGAAAGCAGAAGGAATTTTACAACTAGTTCACAGTGATGTTTTTGGACCTGTGTAGGACCCATAATTGGGAAAATCTATGTACTATGTCTCATTTATAGATGACTTCTCGAGGAAAACTTGGATATATTTCCTCAGGAAGAAATATGAAGTCTTTGACATGTTTAAAGATTTTAAGGCTCTTATTGAGAATCAAACAGAGAAAATAATTAAGGTGTTGAGAATAGATAATGGCAGAGAGTTTTGCGGGAATGAATTTGAAAAATTCTATAAAAAGTGCGGTATAGCAAGGCAAAATACTACTCCATATACACCTCAACATAATGGATTTGCAAAAAGGATGAATAGGATGCTAATGGAAAAAGCAAGGTGCATGCTCAGTGGTGTTGGGTTATGGCAAGAATTCTGGGCAGAGGTAGTGGGTATTGCATGTTATCTGGTCAACAGATCACCCTCATCAGCATTGGGTGACAAGACTCCACAAGAGGTATGGACTAGTAAGGAACCTTCTCTCACACATATTAATGTATTTGGTTGCGATGCATATGTTCATGTTACAAAGGAAAACATGAGTAAGCTGGATAAGAAGGCTAAAAAATGTATCTTTATTGGATATAAAGATGGTCTCAAAGGTTATAAGCTTTGGAACCCAGAAACTAAGAAGGTAGTGTATAGCCGAGATGTGGTATTTAGAGAAATGAAGGATGTTGTTAAGCAACAAGTCCTACCAAGTAAGGAAGAACCAGTGAAGATAGAGTTTGATTTAAAGGATGATGAAGCAGACTCTATAGAATAACATGAATAATAAGAAGAATATCCTCATACTCTAGTATTGAGGAGATCGGATCGAGAAAGAAGGCTACCGGAAAGGTATAGTCCATCTGATTTTCGTTCAAATTTTTCTTTGTCTATTACTAATGATGATCCTAGAACTATCAGGGAGGCAGTGGATTCAGAGGATGGAAATCTTTGGAAAAGGGCCATGGAAGAAGAAATGGCATCTTTGGATAAGAATGAGGCTTGGGATCTAGCGGAGTTTCCAACTAGAAGAAAGCCCATTGGCAAAAAATGGGTATTTAAAAAGAAGCTGAATGCAGAAGGAAAAGTGGAGAAATACAAAGCTCGGTTAGTAGCAAAGGGTTATTCCCAGGTTGAGGGAATTGATTTTGGTGAGATTTTTTCTCCTGTTGCCAAGTTAACCTCTATAAGATTTATGTTATTTGTTGCTGCTGCATTTGATTTTGAAGTAGAACAGATGGATGTGAAGACAACATTCCTGCATGGTATGCAAGATGAAAAAGTCCCCGTATGGTTTAAAACAATCACCAAGGATGTAGTATAAAAAATTTGATACTTATATACTGGGACTTGGCTTCACAAGAAGCAAAGAGGATCATTGTGTATATTCTAAATTAATTGGTGATCATTTAATTTATTTGCTCTTGTATGTGGATGACATGTTGCTGATAGGAAACAACAAGGAGATTATCTAGGATGTGAAAAATTAGTTGTCCTCTAAATTCAACATGAAGGATATTGGTGCTTCAAATTTCATTTTGGGCATGGAAATTAAAAGAGACTGAAAAAAGAGGAAACTCTGGTTAAATCATAGAAAATATTTTGAGACAATATTGCAGAGGTTTAATATGCAGGAATGTAAACCGATCAAGGTTCCTATTCCTGTTGGTGTAAAGTTATTTGTGGATCAGTGTCCCAAGACACATGAAGAAGAGGAGGACATGTCTCATGTTCCATATGCGAGTGTAGTTGGTAGTTTGATGTATGGAATGGTCTGTACTAGACCAGACATTGCACATGCAGTGGGAGTTTTCAATAGGTATATGTCAAAACTAGGAAAGGAGCATTGGACAACAGTAAAAAGGGATTCCAAGTATTTGCGTGGCACTGCTAGCTATGGATTGTGCTACGAAGGAAGACTGAGATTGGACAGAGTGGTCAATATACATGGCTTTGTGGATGTAGACTAGGCTGGAGATTTGGATCATAGGAGATCTACAAGCGGGTATGTGTTTAACCTGTTTGGAGGAGCAATAAGTTGGATGAGCAAAAGACAGGTTGTGGTGGCACTTTCAACTACAGAATCTGAATACATGGCAACCACTCATGCAAGTAAGGAAGTAGTATGGTTACAAAGATTATGTTCAAGTATTGGGTTGGTACAACAAGATGTAAGGATAGAGTGTGAGAGTCAGAGTGCAATTTTTCTAGCGAAGAACCCTGCTTATCATTCAAAGACAAAGCACATTGATGTTCAATATCACTTTGTGAGAGACATGATTGAAGAAAAGAAAGTATCATTGATGAAGGTGGACACTTTGAAGAATGTTGCAGACTCATTAAAAAAATTTGTGAGCACTGAGAAGTTCTCTTGGTGTAGAGGATCCATGGGCATTGTTGCCCTGGTTTCTTCACTATGTAACCCTGTGACCCCCTGTATGTAAAGAAAACAACAAGTCAGAGAATGTTGGGTATGTGTTATATTCTTTACACGAGTAGTAGTGTATGAGCATGTGTTGGGCACACAAGGGGGTTAGAGGGGGGGCCGGAGCCCCCCACGTGGCGGTCCGGGGGCAACACCCTCGAAAACAAAAATTCTGCCTTAGGAAACATGACACCTACCTCGGGAAATGTGTCATGTATTTAGGTGGTTTTTTCAGCACATGGTTTTTGCCGATGGTTTTCTATTTTCGGTTAAGGAATTAGGGTTTTAGACCAATCCAGGTCATTGGGTTAGGATTTTGGATGCCACTGGCTTCTATATGTATATTGTATTGTAAACAATGTAACACAATGAATGAATATAATATATGCTGGTTTTCCCGGTTTGGGGTTCCAGGGAAAAAATCTCTGTGAAATTTGTGTATTTGCCATTGTATCTTTTTTGTTCTTTTCTGAATATTTGTTTACAGTAGACATTGTACAAGGTTAGAATTTACACTTTCTCTACATCTCTTCTCTCTTATAATTGAGAATAATGATCCCTTTCAATACAATGCATATGAGGGAGCTTTCTAAAGTTTTCCCTCCTACAACTCTAAGCTATCAAATCGAAATAAAGACTACAACTAATTTACATTTATTACGATAAATGCCTCCAACCAACAGATGAGAGCGAACGCTCAAGATTTGTGTTAGAATCTCTAAACCATAAAAGAAAAAATATCCTTTCCAGATATTACATTAATGTCTCATCTTTTCAAATGAAAAATATCTCCAAAATACGTGTTGGTGCATATCTAGTTGTCCTCCGCTTTGTTGGCTTGTGATGATAATGCATCAGTGGTGGCTTCAGTCCCTTCGAGGAGATTAGCTTGGGTTTCCAAGAGAGGAGGATGCATACTGGGAACATTGGTCCAACGACGATGACTAGAGTGGTGCAGCATCGACATGGTGGTATATTTTCAGGATTAGTTTGGGACTTTGGGATCACATTGTTTGAAAGTTCAACCACTATTAGAGAGGAGAGCACCGACTTTTACTTTTCAGAGTTTACTTTTGGGAGGATTAGGGGTGGTTTCTTGGAGTAGTGGTCTTCCAAGAAGTTGACTGAGTTTATGCATCTTATGATTTCTTGGCTGATCCATAGTATTCAAGTGGATTCTTGTATTAGCACTTTACAGACAAGTATTATATGCTCCACATTATACAAGCTAGTTTGGGATCTTGGTGAATTTACCATCTATGGGGTTCTTGGGTTTTCACAGAGGGACTTTGCAAACAATATGTTGGGAGATTGTCTGGATGATAATTGGATAATTGCAGTAGCCAAGAGGTGTTGGAGTATTATTAATTTTCCCTATGATACTTCTTTGTGATGTATGATCTTAGAGTGGGGATACATTGGGTGGGAACAATCCTCGATAGTGGATGTGATTATTTGAGGAATTATAGCTTGTGGATGCAGAGTGGGCACAATGTTTGGTCAATTATGATCATAATAGTGCAACATCAACATGGTGGTTCATTTATGAGGATAGCTTGGGACCTTGCGATTTCAATAGGAGATAGTGCAGTACTTGACACAAAGGTGTGAGCCAATTTTTTCTCTCTTGAGATTGGCTCCCTAGCAAAGAAGTACATTGATGGGTTGATTGAGTTATTTCATCATCGAGTGGCCTTGATTGTTGATGGTTTTTAGGAGGCCTCTTATGTAAGTACATTATCAGACCACACCTTGAGCGAAGGATGATTCACATCCTACAGGGTGGTTTGAGATCCTAGTATCATTTTCAGTTTCATTTTGGATTAGCCAATGGATCATGAGGTCATGATGGAATTGCTTGAGGACAAGCAATATTTGGGAAGGGAGTACTTGCCATGTCCCCATTTTTGGGTTTCCCTATTTTGTAGTAGAAGGGACTTATGTGGCTTTCCAATGGAGAGGAAAAAGTATAAAAGAATGGTAACCCCTCACTTCTCATCATTATGATTTGATTTTTTATTGAGTGCTCTTGTAGATAGCATTTTTGTTGGGGTTTTGGGAAAAACAAATCCATTATTAGTTTGGTTTCGGTGGTGCAATATCGACCATAGATAGAAAAGAGGGGAATCCATCTAAAGTTTCCATTGGATCTTAGACAAGGAGGAGGATCCATCTAGGATCTTAATTTGAGCTTCATTCAAGATTTTGTAGTTGGGTTGTGTTTCTGTAGCTGGGCTGAGTTTCTGTACTCAGGTTGAAGTTTTGTAGTTGGCCCATGTTTCTATAGTTGGGATAAGTTTCTGTAGCTAGGACAATTGTTTGCAGCTGAGTCACATTTATGTAGTTGGGTCAAGTTTTTGTTGCAGGGTCGAGTTTTTGTAGTTGGGCCAAGTTTTTGTAGCCAGGTCGAGTTTTTGTAGTTAGGATGCGTTTCTGTAGTTGGGCCAATTTTTAGTAGCTAGGATGAGTTTCTGTAGCAGGGCCAAGTTTATGTATTTGGGTTGTTTTTCTGTAGCCAGGATGAGTTTTTGTAGCCAGGTTGTGTTTCTGTAGTCAGGTTGTGTTTCTGTAGTTGGGTCGAGTTTCTATAGTTGGGTCGAGTTTCTATAGTTGGGATGTGTTTTCGTAGTTGGGATGCGTTTTTGTAGCACGACCAAGTTTCTGTAGTCGGGTCGAGTTTCTGTAGCCGATATGAGTTTATGTAGGTGGGTCATGTTACTTCTAGAGCATGATTGGGCTGGGAGAGCCTTGGGCATCATTCAACGACATCATTTCAGGTTTCTTATTATTTCTGTAGTAGATTATGCAACTGCTTGGAAGCCATTATTTTTTGTGCTTGGTAGTATTTTGGAGTGGTTATTACAACCCTTATTTATCATTGTACTAATTTTGGGAGTTTCCATACATAATAATATGCTAGGATTATCTACTCTATTTCTTGTGTAATGGATGTATGCTATATGTCTGACAATATTCTTCATTGAACAAGTTATTTATAAGAATTTAATAGCACATTCATAAATAAAAAAATAAAAAAAATTGGGACAAGAAACATAATCCCCCCTCCCACCTTGGTTGGGGACATTACAAAAGATGCATTTGTTTTTTTCGACATTCGTTGAAGGATTTGGTAAAAACAATCCATCATCTTGTTCCTCTGTTTTACGGTGACTTTCATGAGAAATAGCTTAATAGGATCTCATACTCCCTTGTCTCTATATTCCTTTTCCATGGGTGGCCATCAGGGTTGGCGAGGACAATATTCCAAAGGTTTTACCAATACGAATCCCAATGTTTGATACCCTAACCTTGTTGGGGACATGCATCCAGAAATAGATAAAGAGAAGATCGCCCTGATACAGCTGATTTGGATTTATGAGGGAAAAAAATGAGATAGGAACACAAAGAACCAATAAATTTCTATTAAATAATGAAATATGAAGAGACTATAAAACAAAATATAGAGTGGAATGAACTTGCTATAATGGTGGTAGTTTATCTCTGAGAAGAGAAGTGACGGCTATGTACATTTGCAAGAACATGATTACAATGAGGCTCCATGGTCCTTTTTAACATAAAGCATAAATGAGAAAACCCTAAACATCCAAAATCCTAACCCCATAAGATGAAATATAAAAAGGTTTGTGGGCCCCAATGGGGGTAATTGATACATCAACTTCCCTAGGGCATAACTTTTTCATACGATCTCTATTTGGGGCACTCGATACCTTATTGGAAATGTTTATTCGAGGAGTACACATTTCAAATGGCCCAATATATTCATATAATACCTATTGGGCACTGCCACTTCAAAAAAATGTCAGTTAGGGCCTCAAAACAACCCTGAAAGTTTGGGACCCGAAAAAATATAGAAAAATTTCCAAAACGGAAAATATATGTTGAACCAATAAAATAGGTGGACGGTCACTGATGTCCACCTAGATCATTATAATATTTAAATTACTCTTATAACACGTGATTGGATAACCAAGTTTTTTCTTTGACTACAAATATTTTTCTTCTATCCAATGGTGTACATATGCTTAACGAAATAATTATTTTTTCATAATATTTCAATTATTTTTATCACGTTTAGATAACCAATTTGAAGTCTTATTTCTGAGCTCTAATAGAATTTGATTTTTTCAATGTTAGGTTATGCCTAATTTTTGAGTTTTAATTGCCACACATAATGTAATTTTTTTTTTAATATTAGATAACTATGACATCTATTCATTGAGGTCATTAAATTCATATCAGTGGAATAAATACGAATGTTCACTAGACATTACTATTACGTCTTGGCTCATTGGTTGCTAGGATGAGAACCATTGTTCACTGGCCTTGGGTATATTGCAAAGTTGTGCTTTGTATCAAGAAAAATATTGGAGCAATCACATTCAAAGAAATATGGTAGATAATAAGGAAATGAATAAACAAGGTGGTAAATTGGTAAAAGTTTGCGAAGGCATTGAATAGCTAGGCAGTAAGCTAGCCATAGTTTTCCATAACTTTACTTTTTTTTTTTCAATGAAAGAAACCAAGTGTCCATTAAGGGATATTAGTTGGGAATAAATTCCCTTTAGATGGTAGCATTTTTATTTGGATAGAATAATAGACCTTGTGAACATGCATTAACAGAGTAATATTCATTGAATAATCAGGTTCTTGGGTTTTAGCGAGGCTAGTCCATAGTTGAAGATCCATGGAGACATTTGTGGTAGATTTCAATAACATTGAGAGGGACTAGAACTTAAAATTCATGGAGATTCATCAAATCGTGAAAAATAATGTGTCTCGAGTCCATGCAATGGGGTGGGGTAAAGCTACGACACCCTGATTTCTTTGTTGTGTTTAAGTTGCTTTCAATATTACTAACATGGATTTGTGGTAGTCTTTGATCTTGATTTCGTCATTACTTATTGAGTTCTTTATTTGTTGGCCTTGCAGCTGGTATGTAATTGGGTGTTACGAGCTACTTTATTAGTAAAGGAGTATCATTTATTCAAGGAAATGAACTAACAAGAGTAATCATAAAAAATTACAGTCATCAATACTTACCAATCAATCAATAAAATAATAGTAGTTATGTATCCAAAGTATTTTCTAATCAATACTTATTAACAATCAATAAAAGAATAATAGTCCTACATCCAAAGTCTTTTCTAAATTAAATAATTATTATCTATTTGAATGAATTAGGACAAGAGTGCCTATATACACCATGAGGAGTTGTCTTTATTTTCCCCTCAACAAGCATCATTAAGATTTCTGATGTCCCTATCTATCATTGGGTTGAAGAGAAGTGGGTCCTGCTATTGATTCTCCTTCTTATTAAAATAGAGAGTGTGTAGATAGGAGTGACTTGTCATTCATGTCTTTGAAAATGGGGGCCATCAAGTCTATTCCCAGTGCATCCGCCAGCTCAAGTTTGACCAACATCTGTTTGCTCGAGTTTAGATTCACCTACAGTAGTTTGATATCCTATAGATGAACATCTTGTAGTATATGTGTTGGAATTTTTGAGATAGTTATCCCAGATTGGTCTAAGTATTTCCTGGGTGCTAAAAAGAAAGGTTTTGTAAATTATCCCATCTCCATAGGAGGGTATGCATTCATAATCCCTATAGGTGGCAAGGAGGTTGCTCCAATACTTGAAGCTATGAAATTACCTTGGGATCATTGTACTTATATCCAGGAAAGCCTAGAAATGATGGATCCACATTTTCCATCCACATAAGTGTTCTGCAAATTTCAGTGATGAAGCCTTCAACATCTCCTAGGGATTTAAACCCTAGATTTTTAATCTAACAGCTACATCTTTCTTTTCATAATCATCAACCATCGCTTTGATACCAATTGTTAGGACCAAAAAATGCAAGAGATATAAAAATACCAATAACATAGCAACAACACACATAAATCACATGAGATTAATTTACCCTTGAAAACCCTTACGGGAAAAACTAGCCAACAATATATCTATTAATTCCCTTGGCCAAACCCGACCAACTTTCTGGCTCTTACTAAGTGAGCCTTCACCACTCAACTCTTGAAACATTGAAATGGATTATCATTGGATCCTTTTAAAGGATTTCATTACATGTAATCGACACAGGCTCAATAGCATGAGTCACCAATACCATGTGCCCGAAACCACTACCATTTACCTAACAACTTTGACTCTTTCACTGAGTGAAGTTTAACATAAACAATAGTAACTATTTGGATGTTTTTTTTTTTCTGAATATGTATCAAATTTTTTCATATGCCAAGTCCTTACTCATGGATATGTGAGAACAATAAATATTGGTATTTTTTTGGAATAGGATGCTTTATTTATTTTTAAATGGACAAACAAGAGAACTACAAAGAAATATTAATCCCTATAGCCTCATCCCCTTCCTCTTAAGGGAATTCCATTCCTATAGCCTTGTCCCTGCAAAAGACCTAGAACATCATAAATTTACATACATTAAAGGAATCCTTTCATGTTCATTTTTCTTAGGATGCATAGGCATGGTGACAGTGAAATGCATGGAATTTTATAATCCTTTTCCATCATACAAATCTATGACATAACATATAATAGATATTTTCATGTTTGGTGGTGACAACGCATACCTTCAATTACAATTGTTTTGTCTCTATTGGAGGTTTCTTAATCAATTCGATTTCCATATCCCTGAAAATGCTTGCAAATTTTTTCTTTAAATGTAGAATATCGTGACTCAGGTGCTTCATGAGACTTGTAAATTATTTCTCCATTGGTTGACAAAGAAATCAAGAGATATCTTTCCCCTATGTTCATATTTTTTGTTTAATGTGTTATCATCCCCTTTTTGTGTTCATTAATTTATGTTTTTCAAGATCAATCCCAACAAGTGGTATCAAAGCATATGGTAGTTGGTTACTTTCTTGGTCATTGTTTGCTACCAAGGAGAAGGAACAATATACTATCAAGGAAAAAAATTATAATTTTTTCTATGAGGAAGGAAGAACATAGGGTTTTCATCTCTTTCCATTTAGAATGAAGATTCGATGGTTCCAAGGATATATAGTTTGTAGCTTTGTTCATGCAGATAAGGAGAGTCGATGGTGTTTCGTGAGCAAAGGAAAAGGGCATAGAGAATACAAGTCCACATTGTTTCATTAGCAAAGGATAAGGGTGGAGAGAAGGAGAGTCTATGTAGAGAAGTGTGGTCAATCGATATGTGAAGAGGATCAAGGGTACTCAAAGAGCTAAAGAGGAGTCCATGGAAATTTTCACATTGTGTTCAATTTCCTCAGAGAATAAACTCTTTGTGGTTGAAACCCTAGTGGAGATCGGTTTTAGTGAAGGTACATATTTACAAAATTTTAATTAAAAAAAATGTTATTTTTTATGTTTGTGGAGAATGACAAAAATGGAAAACGCAAGGTTTGAGGTGGAAAAATTTAATGGAAATAACAACTTCAAGTTGTGGAAGCTCAAGGTATGGGATTTGTTGGTGCAACGAGGATTAAATAAAGCATTGGATGGAAAGAGAAAGAAGCGAATGGATATGATGTATGATGCCTGGGAATATATTTATGCAAGGGCTCTTAGCATCATTTATATATGTTTGGAAGATGATGTCCTCTTCAATATCATTGGAGATGAAACAACATCAAGATTATGGAGCATAATGGAGAGTCTCTATATGAAAAAATCCTCAACCAACCAAATCTACTTGAAGAGGAAAATATATAGTCTACAGTTGAAAGATGGTACCAAATTTGTTGATCATTTAAATGTATTTAATACTCACATATGCTAGTAAACTAGTATGGATGTAAAACTCGATGAGGAAAATAATGTAGTGACATTGTTGTGTTCATTTCCTAAGTCTTGGGATCATTTAGTCACATCCATTAGATTTAGTGAAACTAATACTCTTAAATATTCTCTATTATGGGAGCTCTTTTGTCTAAGGAGGTGAAGAGAAAATCCAGTATAGAAACCTACACACCAGAAGCAATGGTGGCTAGAGGTTGATCCAAAGAAAGAGGGGAGAAATCAAGAGATACATCTAGATCCAAGTCAAAGGGAAATAAGAGTAAGATAAAATGTTGTTTCTACAATAAATTAGGGCATCTTAAGAAATCCTTTTGGAAGAGACAAGAATTCATGTAAGACTTCGGTAATGAAGAAAATCTAGTTGAGTTAAGTTCAGGCATGGTTTATGAATTTTTATTTGTTTTTAGTATCTCAAAATATCAAGAATAATGGTTGTTATATTATGGTGCTTCTTATCACATGTGTTCACATAGAGGTTGGTTCTCTTCTTACTAATATATATATATGACAGTGTTGTTTTCATAGGAAATGATATTTCTTGTAAAATTATTGGGATTGGGAGAATTAAGATTAAGATGTTTGATCATATTGTAAACATGTTGATAGACTTTAGACATGTACGTGAAATTAAAAAGAATTTAGTTTCTTTGGGAATTTTGGATTCTGGTGGGTATAAATATATAGGTCAAGGTGAAGCATTGCAAGTGTCCAAGGGAAATTTGGTGGTAATGAAGGAAACAAATATTGGGAATCTTTGCAAGCTCGAAGTGAATACTAAAATAAATGAAGCAACAATGGTATCTAAGGAAGTAAGTGCATCTACTTGTTTATGCGATCAATGACTGGGCCATATGAGCAAGAAAGGGTTGGGGTTGTAGGTATTGGTAAAACATAAGTTACTTCCAGACATACAATCTTTAAATTCATGTAAGTTTTGCATATCTATTGGTTATAGTGCTGAAGTTAAGGTATGTATATTGTGGGATCCTACTTCCCACAAAACTATCACTAGTAAATATATGTACATGAAACAATCAGAAATTATTCAGGATCACAAAGGGAGATTTGTTTGTAAACTCAGTGAATCATTATACAACTTAAAGGTAACTAAGAAATGGTACAAGATGTTAGAGATTGGGTGGAACCTAATATGAAACAGAGAAAGAATACTATAGATAATCAAAGAGAAAATAATATTTCGAGGACAAAAAAGGTGGTCTCTAAGGACACTGTTACAACACTTAAGCATAATGTACTGTGATCAGAACATCACAATGCATAATGGACAACTTGTATGAAACAATAATATCACTTGATAGCTTGATGATAATGACCCATAGGGTCTTCTATTTATATCTTCAATAGCTAACCAACTTCCTTGAAATAGGGAGGATCTTGTCCACATGTAACCATTAATTGTAAGAGTTGACTTCGTCAAATCTACATTGTCTAGTCAACTCAACAAGGATGATTGACCCGATCATCCCTGTGTCCTACTCATAGTTGATTTCTCAATTGATTGATCTATTGACTGACTATCTTCGACTGTTGGTCCATTGTTCGATCGACATGCTTGTTGACTACTCAACTGACTAATGTATAGATATGATCGATTGCCTGATTTATTGTTTCCAGATGTAGGTTGATTGCCTAACCAATTGATTCCGTGAGTAGTGTGATGAACCATTATAGCTTGATTTTCCAACACCCCCCCATTAACACATGAATCTATAGATTCAGGAGGTGAAATCACGTTAGCATGACACCCCCCTATAATTGCATCTTCTTGAAGCCCAAGCATCATACACAACTTGATAAACCTAGTTTCAGATAAAGTCTTAGTGAAAATATCAATTGTAACTTGATAATTTGTTCTACAATATTCAAGAGAGACAATGTTCTCATGAACCAACTATCTCAAACAACGATCATGGAGCTCAACAGTGATCATGGAAATCAAAAAGTGGTGCTATCGATAGCACCACTTTTTCAAATTGGGTCAAAATTACAACATTTTTCAAGCATGGACTTCAAAACTCGTATAGTAGCTCAAAAAAACATTAAAATCAACATCTAAATAAAAAAATACAGTTATCAACTTAATGAGAACTCTGACCTCAAAACGAGAACTCTAGCTCTTAAAACCCATATTTTTACATAAAAACATGAAAATCAACCCCCAAATCAAAAAGTGGTGCTATCGATAGCACCATTTTTGTAATCGGGTCAAAATTACAATTGTTTTCAAGAATGGGCTTAAAGGATCAAATGGTTGCTCAAAAAAACTTTAAAATCAACTCCCAAATCAAAAAGTGGTGTTACCGGTAGCACCACCTTTTCTAATAAGGTCAAAATTACAACTTTTTTCAAGCATGGACTTAAAACATAAAATAGTTGGTTAGAAAAACCTTAAAATCAACACCTAAATAAAAATGTGACGCTATCTAAAGAAAAATCATTTTTTCTAAACATTAAAATTCTAGCTAATTACGACTTAATTGAAATTGTGGCCTTGACAACAAATCCCTATGCAAATAAAAACCCCAAAATTGGATCCTAAATGGTCACTTGAAAATTGATTTACTATTTTTTTTTTTCTTAAATTTACATTAAAAAATAAATAAACAGAAAGGAGAAAATCTTCACAATTTTTTTTAATGAAGACAAAAACACATTTAAAAAAATCTATTCAAAACCCAAATTAAAAAAAAATAAAAAATAAATAACTATAAAGAATTGAAAAAAATTAAAATTTCCAGAAAAACATTAATTAATAATAATAATAATAATAATAATAATAATAATAATTGTAAAAATTAAAAATAAAAAATCCCTTCAAACATTAAAAATATTAAAAAATACTCAAAAAGAAACAAAATTCAATAAAATATTTTAAAAAAAAATCTAAAATAAAAAAAATATTTAACAATATTACAAAAATTGCCTAAACTAAAAAATTATTTTAAAAAACATTTTTAAAATAAAAATAAAACACTAAATTTGATTTACCAAATAAAAAATTATTTGAATCTTTCTATTATATATATATATATATATATATATATATCTATATATATATATATATATATATATAGTTGCCTATGTATATAGTAAAGGACGTTTATGGGACCTGAACAAGGCCTGCGGGTGGGCTGATACAATGTCGAGCACTGCACCAGCCTTCAAGTAGTTGTAGATA
>ML777798.1:401582-412141 GCA_009831015.1 Picea engelmannii
TATTTAGCTACAATTATTTGGAACCATAAATTAATTAAGGACACATAATTATATGAAAAATATTAATTTAAAAATAAATAAATGGTGTACAACATTTTTAACATTGGGCAAGGGGGATGGCGTCTGCGGTTTTTCCCCACGTTGAGGCTCGCGGTTGTGGTTAATTTCCCAGGTATTTTTTGTCTGCCCCAGCAAGGACCGATTTCTTTGTTTCCCCCATGAAGACTAGGAAGGTGCCATGTCTCCTTTCTTTCCTATAATTGTACTCAGCCTCGACAGTGTCACTATAGATTTCTCTTAGGAATCCCTGTGGACGTGGACCGTTGGTTATAATCATGGACAAAGAAACTGAGCACATGGCCCTTCCCTCCTCTTCAAGTGGAGTTGACCCTAGTTTGGGGCTATTGAAAGATGGTTATTCACTACTTAGCCAGGTTTTGCTCACTTCTCTCGAGCCTTAGTCCCCTTTCTCTGGTAAGCTATTGTCTCCTTCCCTTTCCCCGCTCAGAACAGACACTTTCACCAGTTGTTTTGGCTCTTTTTCATACTTTCTGGTTATGGACCCTCTCACCTCGGGAAGATTCCCCTCCAATCCTATCTCACCAGTCAACTTAGATCTTGACTGGCTCTCCTAGGAGGAAGGACACTTTTTGCGCTCCTCACTTTCTCCTTTCCCTGGACTCGATGGAAGCGACAATTTGAAAAAAGGGGAACAACACCGTGATGTCTAAGGGTTACGTCTCAAAAGTGAGGTGATCATCCAAGCACACTCTCATGGTTCTTACCCCTCTTCCAGAGGATTTATTTCAGCTTTTTTGGAAGTTGAAGAACATAGGGGTTTTCCTTATGACAGAAGGGTTCCTTCCTCAGTTTTCAGACTAAAGGACTCGTGGGACATTAAGGGATTTCACAGTGCTCGACAAAAGCAAAGAAGGAAAGGACTCAAATCAAAATGGAAAGTTGGCAACCTACTACTAGGGAAAGAGATAGGCATGAACATTGTGGTACAACTGTCAAACCAGACTCTAGTGGGGAGAGCCAATGGCAAGTCTTTTTCCCTCAAAACCATTATTACTTGGACACAGTCGGTTTGGGAAGAACATCTGGGATACACCCCAAAGGTTATTGAATTAAGTAGGAATTAGTTTTCTTTCAATTTCCTCCAACTAGAGCTTGCAAAATGGGTGTTGGGTAAAAAATGGAGTGTAAACTCCTCACCCCTTCTGCTTAAACCTTGGAGCCCCCTTTTTTATGCAAACAAGGAGAAACTTGACAAAATCCTTGTCTGGGTAAGACTGCCAGCTCTACCTCTTCAATTATGGTCTCTAGATTACTTTAAAGCCATTGGGAATTTCCTGGGGGGTTTCCTTGAAGCTGATCTATCCTTCGAGGAGACAAAACAAAGAAAAATTGCAAGGATTTTAGTCAATCTAAATGTCAGAGGAGGGCTTGGAGAGGACATTGACCTAACTTGGGAGGATTACACTCACACCCTGTTAGCACTGAGATTCACCCTCAGATTGCGAGAGGATAAGCCCAGTACCCATCAGAATGTTTGGTGGATGTTGGTTTTATGAGTGGAGTTCAAATGGAAAAAACTCAGTATAGGAATGATTCTAACATAGAAACTAGGAAGGAAATGCACATGGAAGTGAGGGCCTCATTAACTTCAGTCAGTGAATTGAGTTTAAGGGCGAGCAGAAGGAAGACTTAGTGAAAAAGTGGACAAGTCTACCATGGGCCTCAAGCTTTCAAGCAGCTTGGTGAAGAAAAACTCAGGCTCAAGAGCACTCTTGAACTCAGGCTTCAGACACTGAAATATGTCACAGGAACATAGTCACAACAACATAATGATAAAACCTACATCACAATGAAACTACGACAACTCGACTGGATCCTCCATGCCCGAGTCTTTCAGTTTGAGGACGAATAAGATAATAGTGGAGCCGACTAAAACTGGTCACGATACCATTGTAATCAAACCTACATTACAATAGCATGAAAACCCTCGATTGGATCCTCCATGCTCGAGTGTTTCAACATAGTTTTTACAGAGAGATGAAAAGAGGATGACTTCTATTAATGCGAAAGTCTAAAATTTGATACATAACTAGAGAACAATTTTGGAATCAAAATATTAGAAGATAGGGAGCTCTGCTCAACCAATTGACGACCATAACAAAATATCAAATTGAAACATTTATACTAAGATCAGTCCCTGACTATCAAGAGTGTGATCTAATCACTACATTTAAAGCATTGCATCTAAGCAATCTTCTGTCAAACTGCGCATGTATCCCTATGTCAGACATGAGCTCATATAGGCATGGGTCTGTAGGAAAATCTATCCACAAGGGTACCACGGGCTGATGGTTCAGTCCCCATGACCAGGACTTCCATGCCTTCCATTTATGGAGTGAGCCAAGGTTTCAACCACCAGCTCTATTTTCATTAACTACCTCCTCTCGAGATCACAACGAGACTTAATTCTCAGGGGGAAGCCACGTGCTGCTCTTGGATAGGACGCTATATGATCACATGATTACGGGGCCATCAAAAGAAGTTTGGAATCACAATGCTTTTGAGCCCACAATTCACCACCTTCCACCACGTATTAATTTTTCCTTATTATGGTTTCCATTGCGGGACTACTCAAGAAAATTATCGCCCAAGCATGTTGCATCCCCGCAATGAACCATGGCCATAGATCTGGTCCCGATCTGAGATCTGGGTGCACCTGCTGAATTTAGCGCCACTTCCAAGCTTAATCGCCCACCAACTTTGAGGTCCGCTAAAACTATTCCTTGGAGGAGTTCGCTACCTTTTCCTTTGGCTCCTTCATAGATGTGAGTTGGGGCTATGACCTCACGTAGACATGTGATTACGGGCATGGCCAAGAATGGTTTGGAAACAAAATGCTTTTGTCCCCGCAATTCACCATGAGACACCACCTAACCCCTTCTCAAAACCATGGTTTTGATTGCGGCCCACTCTCAAAATTTTAACGCTCGAGCACCTTCTGACCCCGCAATCGAGTGTGACCATTGATATTGAGCTCTCAGATGAGGCCTTTTGATCAGCGGCTCAGCTCTGCCCTTCTCAAATCAATAGACGTGATTTTCTTCACGATTCAAGTTTCATAATTTTGAACTTTCAAACCTTGCCTTCTCCCAATTTTTTTTATCCGAAGCCTACGATCCAATAACACGTGACCCCTTGCAGGTCAATGGCTAAGATCCTTTTGGGTGTTCAAACTTCAGGAAAATCAAATCTCAAACCTGGGCTTCCTCCATGTGAAACATGAAAAATCCCCTAGCGGAAAATCACCGAAATGAATGATCTGTTGCCGCGTGGCCTCCAAAGATCGATGGTCCAGATTCACTTTGGGCCTTCAGAATTTTTGAGGCTTCAGGACTTCGACCATTCGTCCCTTCGGTACTTTGGAAATCCAGTGCTTCAGAACCTTTAATACTTCGGCTCTTCAGGACCTCTAGCTCTTCGACAGTTTGGGACCTCAGATACTTCAGGACTTCGAGCTTTGGCCCTTAGGGATTTCTAAGCACTTGAATTCCATGATTATTCAGAGCATCGAACTCTGAATCAGGGGATCTACCTCCACGTGTCCCTTTGGATTGGATGTCTTGGATTACTTTGGGAGTCCGAGCTTTGGATATTCGGGTCTTTTCGATGCACAACTTGTGTAATCCCTTGAAGTAAAATCCCTAAAACACTTGATTTGATGACATGTGGACTGTTGAGATCGATGGCTGAGATCTTTTCAGGTCTTCAGACTTCGGGAAAATCAAATATCAAAACTCATATACCTTCAAAGTTCATGGATTTTTGTCATGTTTCCCCGCTGATGGATGGTTCAGATTTACTTTGGGACTTCGACACTTTGACGCTTCGAGAATTTGACACTTCACACTTCAAATGTCCCAAAGGCCATTCCTGTGAACCCTCGAATCAGTTTCCACCTGTCCCCCTTTAAGATCTACGGCTCATGCTCACTTCGGGCTCTGGGACTTCTGAATTTTTCTCTGGCGCTATATCTCACGCAACTTCAAGATTTCGAATGCCCGCGAGCCACTAATCTAAACTTCGCGTGAAATTCTCACCCTTTAAAACTGAACTTGCCTACTTTCTTGATTCGATACCATAACAGACCGATTTGAGTATTTCAATTTGTGCTCATGGCTGCGGCCTATGTAAACAAAGACTTGGACGACAGGTTGTGGGCTCGGGAAAATAGAAAGAAAAGGAGATGAGTGTTCATCTTTAAAAGAAAATAGAAAGGCTTCAGGCCAAAAAATTTTCAGTAAGAGAGCAAAGGGAAAATAGGTCGCTTAAACAAAAAAGGGGAAAACAAAAATGACTTTGTCAGATGAAGAGGAAAAACCTAAAGACCTGGCCTATGAAAGAGAGAGAGAGGTAGGGAAAGGATACAGACTTAGGTATTAACAACAAACACATACAACTCTTGACAACTTCATGTGATAACACACCCAACTCTTGGATTATGAAAATATCCTATTTAGATGTCGACGATGTCACTAGTATGGGCATCTGGTAGCATCTTTCCACCTCTCCTTAAGAACAAAAGGAGTCACTTTTTGCAGGGAAAATTTAAAGTATCCTTCTCAAGATACTAACAGAAGGAAAGTTTTCATTATAGGAAAGGATGCACTTCTCACAGTGGAACTTGCACCCTCCACAGAGGCCATAGAGGACAAGGAACACAATTTTTTCACTCCAACTCTCGAAAGGACTACAGAGGAAGAACTGGAGAAAATAGGCACCACTTCTTAGGATTCAGAAAGTACGAGATCACTAGTATCAGGTAATCCTCATCCTCCCTCTCCTCCCATTACAGTTTTAATAAAAAATATGTCTTTAGAGGGTACTGAATGGTTGGAGTCTCTAAAAAATTTGTCTCTAAACAATGTCTCCCAGACTCCCCTTGAGTCCCTCTCTGTCTGTTTTAAGGATCCCCCCCTTCTGGAAGCCCCACCACCCCCTAAGCATCTTTGCCTTACAAAATAAGCCACTTTCTCATCCTCCCAGTCTCTTGAGTCTTCCTCTACCCGTTACTTATTAAGATCTCAAAATAGAGAACCCTCCAATAGTGGACTGGGAAAGGATGAAGTCTCCTCCCTAGACAAGGGAGGACGAGGGAGAAATTCATTGTTTTCCAAAGATCAATCAAAGGCCAGGATAGACCTTCTAGCCGGAAAAAAACAATCTATCGAACAGGAACTTAGAGCATCGAATCCTTGGGGCAAGGTTCCAAGATGAATATTATGTCCTTCAATTGTAGGGGTTTGGCGGGGGCCCTGAAAAAACCTGCCCTAAAAATGGTGGTCACAATGAAACACCTTGATGTGCTACTCCTTCAAGAAACAATAGGAGTAGGTGATGAGGTAAAAACAAGCCTGGAACTTCTTCTACCAGGGAGGGTTTTTATTACAGTGGATGCTATGGGAAGATCAGGTGGATTTTCCACTGGTTGTAACTCTCATAACATTCAAGTTATTAACACTTAAGGTCTGGATTCGGGACTCGGGATAATGATTTTGACCTCAAAACTCAAGGAAGCAGTTCATATCTTTGACATCTATGGATCCTATCAAAACATAAAACTTTTTTGGGAGTCTCTTCTCAAAAAATCCTTCTTCAAAGAGATGTTAATTTTAGGGGGAGATTTAAACCTCTCCCTGGGACCTTCTGAGATCTAGGGGGACAATGCCAGGCCCAACCCACTGGCTGATTATTTTTTCCATAAATTTGCAGAGTCTAGACTAACAAATCTTGATCCTTTAAACTTCAAGCCTTATTGGAAAAACAACAGCGTCAGAATCTAAGGAGTGGCTAAAATGCTAGACCGGCTTTTGATTAACGACTCTCTTTTGAACAACCTTCTTACCTTTAAACAATGGATTGGTTTTGCAGGCTTGTGAGATTACCATCCAATTTTTCTAGAATTCAAACAGGGCTCTGAGAATCTAGCCAGTCCTTTTAAATTTAACAAAACTTGTCTTGAATATGACTTCTTTTTGGAGCTGATAAAGGATCATTGGATACCCTTTCAATAGGATTTACCACAGTCAACAACATTTCAGTTCACAAAAAATCTGAAAAGAATCAAAGAAGTGGTAAAAACATGGGCTTTCCAAAAAAGGAAAAATGAGGACATGAATTAAAAGAAATCGAACTTGAAATACAAAGCTTCTTGGAAGAATAAGGGAAAATAGCGAGCACAACATAGTCAAAACTCATATTCCTTCAACTCGAGAAAAGGAGAATAAAACTTCTCAAGGAAAATGAAGAGACTTGGAGATTAAAAAGCAGAGCTACCTAGTTGGAGAGAGGATATGAAAAAAAAAAGTTTTTCCAAGATTATGCCAATGGAGGGAAAAAACATCAATATTATCTAGCATCTAAAGGATCATGCCGAAAATTTGGAAACATCTTTTAAAGGGATGTCAGATCTAGGAAAAAAATATTTCCAAAATCTCTTTAAAGAAAAAACCCAAGCTTCAATAGAAGAAGTAGTTCAAGTGGCACAATATTTATCCAGATTTGTTGAAGAAGTGAATAATCGGTTCCTGATGAGAGAAGTCACATAAAAAGAGATCCTAGAAGTACTTCATAGTTTCAAAAGAGATAAAATTCCAGGCCCAGATGGATGGACCATTGAATTCTTCCTGGCTTGTTATGATATTATAGGAACAGATCTACTGAAAATGGTGGAGGATACAAGGATTTCAGGCCGAATCCCACAGAATCTCAACTCAACTTTCCTTGCTCTTATCCCAAAGATGGATAACCCAGAGACTCTGGATGATTTAAGACCAATCTCACTTTGCAACTGTGCCTACAAAATCATCTCAAAAGTAATTGCTAGAAGGATTAAAAAAATCCTTTCCAAGAATATTTTGGAACACCAGTTTGGTTTTATGGAAGGAAGACAAATTCATGAAGCCATAGTTATAGCACAAGAAGGTCATCATAGCATGAAGACAAGAAGTCTAAAAGGGGCACTGTTAAAGATAGATCTCTCAAAATCCTATGATAGAGTAAGTTAGTTGTATATCCAATTACTACTTACACATCTAGGGTTTCATGTTCCCTTCATTACTTGGGTCATGAACTGTCTTTCTTTGGCCTCTTTTGTAGTGTTAATAAATGGCTCGACTTCACCCTTATTTACCAAAGAAAGAGGACTCAGACAAGGGTGTCCTTTATCACCGCTCCTCTTCCTCCTAGTGGTGGAAGGACTCAACAGAGCTCTTACTGAGGCAAAGAATGCAAGTACCTTTTTTGGAATCAAAATCACACCTGCATTGTCTCTCACACATATTCTTTTTGTGGACGATGTCTTAATTTTCAGTGGAGGGTCCAGAAGGGAAGCAGAAATTCTAAGGAACATCCTTTCTCTTTTCTCAAAAGTAACATGGATGCAAATCAATGATAGAAAATGGTTGCTCTCTACATACCTCCTTTCAAAAGAAGAAGAGCAAGCCCACCTCTTATTTTTCCCATATGAAAGAAAGACTTTAGATGAAGGACTAAAGTACTTGGGTTTCATCCTAAAACCCAATGATTATATAAAAGAAGATTGGAAGTGGCTCCTAAAGAAATTGGACAAAAGACTAAATGCTTGGAGCCACCGGTGGATTTAATGAGCAGGAAGATTGGTGTTGGTGAAGTCAGTTCTGGAAGCTATCCCAGTTTATTGGATGTCCCTCTCTTATATCCCTAAAGGTATCCTGGAAGAAACAAGAAAAATCTCCTCTAAATTCCTTTGGAGTGGGAAAAAGGAAGCTCATGTAATCCCATGGGTCCATTGGGATAAAATAGCCATCCCAAAGGCATTGGGAGGTTGGGGGCTGAAAAACAATTTCCTTTTCTCAGAAGCACTAGTGGTCAAGGGATGGTGGCACATTATAAACACCACTAGTATTTGTACCAAGGTCATCTTATAGAAGTATATAGCACCAGTACCTCTAGAGGCTTGGATAAGAAGTCAACAAAAATCCAAAAAGGGAGCCTCGGTGATCTGGAAATCCATAATAAATGCTTTCCTTCTCACGAAAAATGGTTTAGCTTGGAAAATTGGTAATGGAAACCATTTTAGATTAAGGAAATATCCATGGCCAGGAAGTGAAGGAAATCACTTACTTATTGAGCAGTTAATTCAGCGTTTACACTCCCTGGGTTTTATTTACCTAAGTTCATTGGCGGACTCTAGCCGCTCTACCTTATCGTCACAGGGATAGAAGGATCCAACTAGGTTGGGCCTTAGTGAAAATGAAAAGCTTGAATCAGAAAGATATAATTGTTGTCTAAAATTCTCATAGATCAGACTCACGGACAACAAGGATGAATTGATCTGGGATCCAACCCCCTCTGGGATCTATTCCCCAAAACTGGGCTATCTAAAATTTAACATAGATTTAGGACCCCAAGAGTCTATTTGGTGGTGGAGAAACTTGTATAAGGTCAAAAGTCTAGCAAAAACTAGACTTTTTATGTGGAATGTTCTACAAAACAAGGTCCCGACTTGGGATAACCTTCAGAAGAGGAATTTTGCTGGGCCCGGTTGGTTCTCTGTCTGCAAATCCGAAGGAGAAACTACATTACACCTCTTTCTAAAATGTAGATTCATCAACAAATTTTGGAAGGAAATTTCTATATTGTTAAATTTGCATTGCATCTGGGAAGGAAGGGATTTGGATCACTCATACTTGGTGGAAAAAAAGAGACTACAAACTCTTAAGAGCCCTTCCCCTCTTGGTTATATGGGGCATTTGGCTTTCTTGGAATTCCTTCATTTTCAAAGGAACCCCACTTTCCCCTGAGGTCACTACAATGAGAAGTGTCACACTTCTGCCCTCTTTCCTCTCTCAGAGCACTAGACCTTCCTCTAGATAGCCTCAAGAGGTCGTGATTGACAGTTCCTCCCCCTGGGGTTTCTTTGACGGAGCTTCCCAACAAAATCTCTGTGGAGGTGGAGGAATCCTCTACCTTTTTAATTCACACTATTTTCTCATGACTTTCGATTTCGGGCCAGGAACAAACAACTTTGCAGAACTTTTGAGCCTCAAACTACTCATTGCCTTTGCCACTGAAAAAGGTTGTCAGTCTTTAAAAGTTTTTGGGGACTCTTTAAATGTCATAAACTGGATAAAATACATACAAAGATGTTTAAACACAAGACTTGCTACATTGGTGGAAGACATTACTTGTTTATAGACAAACTTTGACACCTTTGCTTGTCAACATGTCTACAGGGAGAACAATAAAGAAGCGGACTAGCGGTTGAAAGAGGGGATTAATTTGGCTATGGGCCAGTGGAAAATAATTGAGTATCACAATGAACAATCAAATGAATATTTGCACAGGCCCTTTCTGGACTAATCAAAATTAACACAATTTTTGTTTAGCAGTACTATGAAGAACATGATTTTTTTTTAGAAAAATCAATTATTAGCAACAAAATTTTTGTATATATGTCATGCATAATATATGCAAACAGTACTAGGAAGACCAACTGAAGCACATTCAGCGGCACCAGATCCAGTATTTTTTTTTGGAATTAACAACCTACAGAAACATTCAAGAAATGCAATAGATAGCTTTCAGCTGCAGACTTCAATGTAATAGAATATACCAAGAGGTGTATCTACAGAATGTAATTTTGTTCAAGGAGTAATAAAATTACGTTTTTTTTCCAAGGAAAAAAAATATATTTTAAACATTGGATGAAACATGTAAACATGATTAAAAGCATCATTGAACAAAAGAAAATAAAAATTGAAAATAGATGATAAAACATCGTTGAGAAAAAAAAATTGAATAGTTTGAAAATAGATTAAAAAAAAGCATTTAAAAAAATAAGTGAAAACATTATGTATCAGAAATTTTAAAATATCAAAAACCACCCAACTTGACCCCCCATAAAACGAGAACTTTGTAGAGTTCTCGTTAAGTTGGTAACTATGTTAAAAATGATGTTCCATAAAGCAAAATGTTTTGAAAAATTAGAGATATTTTGAGATATTTTGAAAACATAATTTGAGTAGTTGGTACCATTAAAACCAAAATGTCAAAATCAACCATTACTGGTAGTACCCATTTTAATATTGGGGTATTAAAATGACATTTTTTTTAAAGTGGTAAAAGAAATCATCATTAATGTAAACAAAATCATAAAATCAACCCTTAAATGTTTATTTTTAAAATCTATCTTAGTTTATCACTTCAAGCACAAGATAATACATAATTCTATGAAAACAATCCATTTAAAAATATATATTCAAAACCCAAATTTGAAAAAAAAAAAACATTAAAAAAATGTGAAAAAAAATAAATTTTCCGTAAGAAAACAATAATTATATATATGATGATGATGACGATGATGATGATGATGATGATTAACATCCACTAAGACCTAATTGGTCTATCAGACCTTAAGAGGGTAAGTGATTACTTGTGATTCTTTAGAATTTTGTTTCTGTGCTCGAAAAGCATTAAGAGAAGCTTTCCAAGATCACCAT
>ML777798.1:413327-443066 GCA_009831015.1 Picea engelmannii
ACAATGGTCAATTTAGATTAGTTTATATATATTTTTAACTTGTATGGTTTTTTTCCCTCTTTAGTTTTTTAAATTTTTCTTTAATTTTTTTAATCATATAATTTTTATTTTTATTTTCAATTCTTTTATTTTTCTTAGTTTTTAATTTATCAAAAAAAAATTATATTTTTTTATTAAATATTTAAAAAGTGTTATTTAACTATAATGATTTTCTATTCATTGAAATAAAGGTAAAAAATGTGTTAAAATAGATATTTTTCCATTATATTTAAAAAATATGGAACCATAAATTAATTGAGACGAAAAATCTTATTTTCAAAAGAATAAATGATAAAACAAAAAATCAAGATTGAAAGAAGCATGGAAAAATGACTAAAAACACTCTTGAAGAAAAAAAATTCAAGATAGATGAAAAAACAAACATTTAAAAAAAAAAGTGGAAACATTATGGATCAGAAAATTTAAAATATAAGAAAAAAACACCTAAAAAGGGAGGGGGGTGCTACCAATAGCACCATTTTTAAAAAATGGTTAAAAACTTAGACCCCCCCCCAAAACGAGAACTCTGTAGAGTTCTTGTTAAGTTCGTAACTATGTTTATTGTCGAGGTCTGAATAGGATGGCCAAGTTCACCCACAAGTTGGCAGATCCAGACGATCCCAGTACCTACATGAATGATGCCATGATATTTTACTTCTGTAGTTTACAAGGAGACTACCTTTTGTTTCTTGCACAACCACATCAAGGGTCTAGTCATGAAGATAAACACATATCCAAAAGTGGACTCCTGATCAGCATTCTCGCTAACCCATTCGAAGTCGATGAAGCTGACCAATGAATCTAAACTTCGACAATACTTGATACCAAAATCGGTGGTACCCTTAAGATAGTGGATAATTTATTTGACTGTTTTCTAGTGACTTTCTCTAAGGTCTTGAATAAACTGAAAAAACACAATAACAACAAAGGAAATGTTAGGTCAACTATGAGTAAAATAAATAAGATTGTCAACCAGATGTCAATAAATTGTAGCATCAACTTTGGGAGTTTGATAGGTTTTGGTGAAATTTACTCTAGATTGAAAAGGAGTAGCACAAGCCTTACAATAATCCATCTTAAAACATGTCAAAAGATCCATTACGTATTTATATTGAGAAACGAATAAACCATCACATCGTGGTAATACTTGGAGACCCAAAAAATAATGCAGAGTACCAAGATCTATCATGTCAAAGGAGTCAACAAGTTATTTCTTCAATATGAGAATGAGATCATTGTTATTTCTAGTAATGGAAAGGTCATAAACATATACAACAACAATCAATGTGTCTCCATTTGTATGGGGTATATACAAGATGTGATCAGATTCATAATGTTTGAAACCAAGTCGAAGAAAGAAACTATTGATCTTAGCATACCAAGCTCAGGGAGCTTGCTTCAAACCATAAAGAGACTTCTTGAATCAATAAACCACATTAGAACCTGTCACAAAACCAAGAGGTTGTTCCATGAAAATTTCTTTAGATAGGTGTCCATGAAGAAAGGCACTCTTCACATCCATTTGATGGATTTTCCATCTAAAATGAGCACCAAGGGAAAGAATCAATTGAACATAGTTCATCTTTGCAATAAGGGAAAAGGTATTAGTGTAATCGATACCTTCTTGTTGAGAAAATTCATTTGCAACCAAACAAGATTTATGTCATTCAACAACACCTTTGGAGGGAAATTTGGTCCTGTAGACCCATTCACACTTCACAACATTATTTCCTTATGGTTGAGTAACTAAGTCCCAAGTGTGATTCTTTGAAAAAGAATCAATTTATGTTTTCATAGCATGTTCCCTTTCAAGTCGTCCTTGAGAATTCAAGTAGGAAACATGATTAGAATTTTCAAGGACACGATTCATCAATGAAATGGTGACATGTTTCTTTTGACTTCAAGTTTGTCATCCAGAGGAAATATCACCAAGATCAAGTCCAACAGCTTCAAATGTCTTGGTAGCCCATCTAGGTAGACAAGAAATGGGTGAAATGTTTTTCACTATAGAAGGTTGATCATATGTCGAAGTAATTTCAGTCAACTAATATGGCATACCAATTGAAATAGATATCAGTGACCGAATAGACTTACAGGTCGACAATATAATTGAAACAGGAAAAAAATTTGAATATCCATTCAAAGGATTGAAAAATGGAATAGGAGAATCAGAGTCAGAAATAACATTGAAGTGATCATCTTGTAGGAATCCAGAGGAGGCATTCAACAATTTGATGCTAGAATACTTCTCATAAAGCCATACATTTCATCTCATATTGATTTTACGTTTGATAGGATCAAACAGTAGATAGGATTTAGAAACTTTAGAGTATCCCGTCATGATGCAAGCAAGACTCTTTGCATCCAAATTATTTCTACAATCATCAGAAATATATTGATCCCAGGAAACACATCTAAACATGTGGAGGTGGTCAATTGAAAGCTTCTTTCAACACTATCATTTGATTGGATTCACTTAAGGATCAACTTGAGTCAAGATGTGATTGAGTAGATAATTTTCACAATATATTGTTTCATCCCAAAATTGAGGAGGTAGATCTTTGGCCTGTAAAAGACATCTATACATTTGGACTAACATCTGATTCTTGTGTTTTGTGACACCATTATACATAGGTGTGTGAGGAACTAACTGATTCCAAACAATACCAGATCGAACCAATTATTCTTCAAAAGGTTGATTTGCATGCTCATTACCATTATCTAATATTAGGCACTTGATGTGTCGACCACATTGATTTTTAGTAAAGGCTCTAAATTATTTGAATTTTTCAAAGACAAGATTCGTATTCTTCAGAAAATAAACCCAAGTGAAACAAGAGAGATCATCAATGAAATTCAATATATACCTTGTGCCTGTGAGGGAAGGTAAATTAATGCAACAAACATAGTCGTGAACTAGCTCTAGGAGTTTCTATGCTCACCACACTTTTCCAGAGTCAAAATATGCTTGATGATCCTCGCCAAGAACACAACCTTTAGAGACTCCTTTGGGGGGGGGGAATACTTTAGGTATACCAACAACCTTTTTTTGAGTTTCCATCGACTAGAAACTTATAAA
The DNA here is from genome assembly GCA_009831015.1 of Picea engelmannii. Taxonomy (NCBI): domain Eukaryota; kingdom Viridiplantae; phylum Streptophyta; class Pinopsida; order Pinales; family Pinaceae; genus Picea; species Picea engelmannii. Next base: position 416,446 of record ML777798.1, read on the forward strand.
ATTTAGGTGTTTGAGTCGTTCATGCCAAGTTCAATTTGTCTCATCAGTGTGAGAAACATGAGCATTTGGTTCAATGTCAGGTCGAGTCATGTCACATAATTTATACATATTATCCTTCAGGTCAAGAATCCCTTCAGTGATAATCAAATGACCTTTCTTCAAATATTTAATAAAGAACCGATGTGGCCAAAATTATACTATCTTACATGTCTGTGTTAATTAAGAAACAAAAAATAGATTGAAACTAAGGTTTGGCACATAATAAATGTTGATAATTCTCTCATGTCGATAGGAAACATCACCCTGACTAGAAATATCGAGAGAAAAATCATTGAAAACATAAATCTTCCTCTCCTCAGCTTCATTCAAGGATGTGAATAAGGAAGCATCCTTATCCATATGATGAGTGCACCTAGAATCAAGTAACCATTCATTATGCGCAAAATGAGACAACAATGCTTGAGAAGTTTCAAATTGGAAGGTGAAATTATTAGTGGGTCAGTGAACAACGAACACGTCTCCTTCAAGGAATTTAACCTTCTCCTCTAAATAGTCTCTCTTCTTGTATCAGACCTTCTCCACGTGTTCATTCTTTCCATAGTACTGACATGTCTTCTTCTTTCGACTTTGATGAGTTGTATCTATTTTCCCTTTAGTTTTCTGGTTGAGGCATCCAAGTCTCTATGTAGGGTATCAAACCTTCCTCTATACATTTGATTCAACTTGCTCTTTCCTTTGAGAAATTCGGATTGATGTTTACCACCAAGATTTCCTTCTTCAAGTAGTCTGCATTGATCAGTAATCAAAAGACCACAAAAAGATTCAAAGGTGTAATCCTTACCATCTTCCTTGTGTTCCTGTTAGTTGGTGTGGAAATTTGAAACGGACACATCAAATGTTGTTCTCACATTCATCATAACCAGCTCAATGAGTTGTCAATCTTCCTTCCAATAATTATTTCCACATTCACCCAATTTCAACTAGATTTACTTTACATGCACTAGACAGTCCTTCATTTTTTCAAAAGAATGAGGATAGAGAAAGATTAACTTTTTCTCCAATTGCATCACGTGGATTTCATCGACTCTGTTGAATAACGACTTCAACTTCTTCCAGAATTGACAAGGGAAGTCAATTCCAGTGATGTCAAAATGAATCTCCCACGATATATAGGTCGTGATGAACCCCACAAGCTCATAATTATTTCCATTAATAGTGAAATTTTCCCAATCATTTGTTGGATCTAGAATCACAATCTTTATATACTTCTACATTATTTTACTCTTCAATAAAGTTTCCATATTTGGTTCCCATGCTGTGTAATTTGATATGATCATAATTACATGATCAATATTTGAATCCATATTCAATATCTAGATATAACATATATGTTTCAACAAGTTCCAATTAGCAAAGCATTGACCCAGAGTCAATCACACGACAAATCAAACTCATCAAGGTTTGTGGATAAGAGGTGAGGTTTCAAACCCAACAACTTTGATACTGTGTTGGGGATAGGGTAGAACCTGATATGAAATAGAAAAATAGTACATAAGATAATCGAAGAGGAAATAAGATTTCTAGAACATAAAATTTGGTTTATAAAGACACTGTTAGAACACTTAAGCACAACACACTATGACCAAAACATCACAATGCATAATTTACATCATTTATGCGATGATGATATCACTTGATTTCTTGATGATAATGAGCCATAGGGTCTGCTATTTATAGCTTCAATATCTAACCAACTTCCTTGAAATCGAGAGGATGTTTTCCACATATAACCATCGCTTGTTAGAGTTAAATCCATCAAATATGCATTGTCTAGTCGGATCAACAAGGATTCTCATCCATGTGTCCAATGCATACTCGACTACTCAATTGGTCAATGCACCGACCAACTATCTTCAGTTGTTGGTCGAGTGTCTGAATTAAAAACATGTCGACTACTTGATCAACTAATGTAAATATCTGGTCAATCACCAGACCAACTGTTTCCATATGTAGGTCGACTTCTCGACTAACTAATTCCAAAAGGAGTGTCATGAAACCATCAGGTCTTGATGTTACAACACAATATGTTTGATTCTTTCATGATGAAGGATCTAGGAGCAACAAAATAAATATTGGGCATAGAAGTATAGAGAGAAGGGAAAAATTGTAAGTTGTGGCTATCACAATAGAAGTCTATCGTGAAGATACTGATGAGATTTAGTATGAACATTGTGAAACTAATAAATATCCCTTCAACTTTCTATTGTAATCCTTCTTCAATTTTATGTCTTAGTAGTAAGGAAGAAAATGATTATATATCGCATACATTGTATGCTAGTATAGTATGAAGAATGATGTTTGTGATGAAATGTTCAAGACTAGATATTTCACATGCAGTTAGTGTTGTTAGTGGGAACATGGAAAATCCACAACACTGGAAATTGGTTCTTCAGTATCTTAAATTCAAAAGTATCACCAATAGTGGTTGTAGTGATTTAGTCTATGGTTATGTTGATTCAGATCTTGTAGGAGATTTGGAGAAGAGGAGATCTACCTTAGGTTATGTCTCACATGAATGAAAGAATTTATTGGGTAAGTTAGGACAAGTATAGGATAAGATGTTTTGTGGTAGTCAAAGTGTTGTGTATTTGACTAACAATCCAACATACCAAAATGGAACAAGACATCATTTTGTAAGATAGGTTATTGGTGGTCATGGAGTGGTCCATATTGGGGAAAATTGTGTAGACATGTTTACGAAACTTGTTCTGTTGGAGAAGTTTTGATGGAGTTTGGCTTCTGTTGGCTTGCAAGAAAGGTCATGACTGATTTTTTGGGCAAGGGATTAGGAAAATTGGTGTCAAGGTGCATATTTTTGGGTGGTGAAAACACATATCTTCAATTAGAATTCATATTGGTTTTCCTTGAACATGGTTGTCCCTATTGGAGGCTTCTCAAGCATTTGGCTTTCCATATCCCTATAAATGCTTGCAAATTTTTTTTTTTAATGTAGAAGCCAGTGAGATGCTTCATGAGACTTGTAAACTATTTCTTCAATGGTTGACAAAGAAATAAAGAGATTTCTTGCCCTTTTGTTCATCTGTGTTTTCTAATGTGTTATCATTCTCTTTCTTTGTTCATTAATTTTTGTCTTACAAGCAACATTGCAAAGAATCTAGTTCCATTCAATAGAGCATAAATATTAAAACGAATACTTAAATATTAGGTTTATTTTTCATTCTCTAAGTATGTCCTCACATTCTAATTGTTCATGTTAGAATCGTCTTGTCACTGAAGCCTCCTCCCATAGGTGCTTTTTCCTTTCCTCCTTAGTTTAACTCTTTTTATTTAGCCTAAATCTTGATTAGTACCTTATTCCATCATTAAACAACCCTCATCTCTTCATTAATTTCAACAACTTCCATCATTTTATTTTCCTCCCTTTCCTAATTCTCTTATTTTTTTTTGATCTTATATAGTTTATCCCTGATATCTTGTTTAATTTTGGATCTAATCTTGTCTTACTAATATCTTCTTCCAATCAACATCATCATATATGTGTTCTCCTTTAAAAATTTCTTAAATTCTTTTATTTAACCGTATCTTATTTCAGCTACATTATTAATCATATAGCAACCTTATACCTCTATATGGTTATTTATATCTATCTTATTAGTTCTTCGGCTTCTACTTGATACCTTCTAATCATTTTATTTACTAAACCCTACTTACATATATGTTTCTTTTAATTTATTATGATCTCTATTTTTTTATCTATCATCTTTATTATCAATAGACTCTTGATTAATTTATTGTTTTTCCTCTTTCATAACACTCATTTCTTTAATAATTTCAAAAGTTGTTAACATTAATTTATCCTTAATACTCCTACATTATTTATTTGGTTTCAACCACTATTCCTCCTCTTCATTAATAATAATTTGATCTCAATGGTCACATGCCAACTTTTTTTTTTCTTAAATGCAAACCTCTAGAACACACATATATTCTTTTTTAGATTAATTAGATGTAATGGATTACAAATTAAAAAGAAACTTGCAATATATGTAAGTGTGAGAACATAGGCTTAAAAAAGATACATCACTACTACACTTGCAACACTAGTTTTGGGAACATAAACTAATGCACTTTTGATATTGATATATAAGTATCTACAACAATTTAGCAGCATAAAATGCCAACATGCAATGTTCTAATTTAAATTTATGTGTAAATTCAATTTTATGAGCCAAAAACTTTTTAGCAAGTAAATAAAGTTATAACTTATTAAAATCAATTTCAGAATACTAAATTTGAAAAAACTTATGGTATTTACAACAACTTATCTTTAATTGAGATATCAAAATATGTGTTATTGTTTCCAAATCAAAATGATATAAAATATGTCAATAATTAATGTTATCAAAATGATATACAAACGGATAGAATCAATTTCTAAATAAAGTGCTAAAGTTTGAAGAAGGGTGTCATTATGAATTTTGAATATTTTAGAAAGAGTAATATTGGAAATCACATATAATTTTACACTCAAATATTATTAAAATTTATTGCTAAAATCAACAACGTAAATCCTTTAATGTTATTATTTTATTTCATAACATTTAGATTAATAATAAAGTTTTTATATGTTATAGTATAAGTGTTGGGATTTGATGACAACGAATTCTTAAGAATGGATTTAAATCTTATTATTCGGGGTTGGTTGCAATTAAATAGACCAAGTTAGAATATGGATATGAGTGCATTAAATGAATTGGTTTCTTGTAAATTACTATAAATTTGTGTATGCCCGTAGAGGTTGAGACAAAATGAGAGATGTATTAATGAAGCTAGATGTATTAGTGAAGTTGTTGTAATCTCCATGATCTGAATAATAAGACAACCAATACCTCTGTTTGGTGGACGTAGCCCAACGTTTATGTGAACCATGTGAAATCTCTATGTTTTTTATCTATGTAATTGTTGATTATCATACATGAATTGTGTTTTCCGCATTTGCAATTCTAACAATTGGTATCAGAGTTGTGTTGGAGATCTGTGAGGACCATATCTGTGGTGCAAGATCGCGAATTGAGTAGAAATTCATCAGCGCTCCCTAGGTAGTGTTAGAAGCACGTCAACAGTCTCATACTTGTGAAATTCCAATTTCAGAAACACTCACGCACTCGATTCATGCATCACAAAGCGTCGACGCTCCCCCATCCGTAGTGAAGAAGCACTGATAGTTCAAACTAGTGCTCCCCCATCTATAGTGAAGGAGAGTTTATCTCCATTCAAAACATTGGCATGTTTTTATGAAGTGAAAAAGTAAAGGTATGTTTTTTATGGAGTGAAAAAGTTTATTACAATATTTGGAATTAAAATATTGTTTGCATAAAACAAAAGGGCGGAGGATGTTTTAAAAGGTTTTTTATGGAGTAAAGGTATAAGGTAAAAAAGTAAAGGTATAAGGTAAAAAAGTAAAGGTGAATTTTATTTTTAAGAGGTGAGGTTAGTAAAAATCATTTTTTATTAAACCTTTTATTAAACCTTGTGAAGTTTATACCATTATTCCTCAATGTTATTTTTAAAAGGGCCTTGGTTTTATAAGCAGAATTTTTTGGAATTTTTTCTTCTGCTAATGTCGAAAACTCAGAGTGCTAAATCGAAATTGAAAATTTCAATGGCAAGAACAATTTTGAGATCTGGAAGGTTAATATGCATGATCTGCTCATGCAACAAGGCATGTGAAGGCGCTTTTGGGAAAATAAAAGCAACCCGCGACCATAACAGATGAAGACTGGGATGAGATCGATGTGAGGGAATTGAGTGCCATACGTCTATGTTTGGTCGATGATGTTATGTTCAACTTTGTTGCAGAGAAGACAACAACCAGTTTGTGGATGAAGCTGGAAATCATGTATATGACAAAATCATCGACAAACATGATCTTCCTGAAAATACAATTGTACAGTTTTCACATGAAGGAAGGTACAAAAATAGATGATCATTTAAATACTTTTAATACTCTCTTAGTTTAGTTGACCAACATGGGAGTAAAATTCGATTCTGAAGATAAGGCAATTACATTATTGTGTTCTTTTCCTGAATCATGGGATCACTTTGTTACCTCTATTATTTTCAGCACAATGAAAAGTATTGAGTTTGATGTTATTGTTGGAGCTTTACTGTCTGAGGAAACAAGGAAGAAATCCAATTCAAAAGCCTCTACATCTAAGGCGATGATGGTCATAGGCAGACCTAAGGAAAGAGGACATGTTCAGAAGGATTTCTCTCAGTCAAAGTTGAAGGGAAAGAAGAGCAAGCTTAAGTGTTGGTTTTGTGGAAAATATGGAGACCTGAAGAAGGATTATTGGAAGAGACAACAAGCCTCCAAAGAAGACCCTCCAAAAGAGATGAAGGAAGCGAACACAATTGAAACAAGTTCAGCAACAGGTTCAGGTATGACTGATGAAGCTTTATCAATTAGTATTGGTTCATGTCATGATCAACAATGGTTATTAGATTTTGGTGCTTCAAATCACATGTGTCTTTATAAACATTGGTTTATTACTTACCAGTCTATAGATGATGGAATTGTTTACATGGGAAATGACATATCATGTAAATTTGTGGGAATTGGTAGCATTCAAATTTAGATGTTTATTGGAAGTGTTAAAATACTAATTGATGTGAGACATGTACCTAAGCTTAGGAAGAACCTAATTTCTTTGAGAGTCTTATATACTGGAGGATATAAAAGTATTGTTCAAGGTGGAGTTATGAAGGTCTACAAAGGAATCCTACTGGTTATGAAAGCGAAGAAGATTGGAAACCTATTTTTGTTAGATCATGCGACAGCTGTATCCGAGAATGATAGCGATTATGTTTGACTATGGCATCAACGGTTGGGCCATATGAGCGAAAGAGGATTGAAGATATTATCTGATTGCAAGTTGCTTCCTAGTCTAAAGTATTTAAAGTTAGATTTCTGCAAGCACTGTATTTATGGAAAAAAGAATAGGTAGAAATTTAAAAATGGAAGACACACTAGTGAGGGAATCCTTGACTATATCCATTCTAATGTTTGGGGACCATCCCCTACTATTTCGTATGAAGGATCATCATATTTTGTTACTTATATATATGATTTATCTAGGAAGGTGTGGATCTATATGTTGAAAAGAAAGGATGATGTGTTTATTGTTTTCAAGCAATTTAGAGCTTTAGTGGAAAAGAGCACTGGTAGGTTCATTAAATATTTAAGAACTGATAATGGTGGTGAATTTACATCGATGGAATTTGAGAACTATTGCAAGGAGTTTGGGATTCATAGGCATAAAACTACTGCATATACTCATCAGCAAAATGGAGTTGTTGAACACATGAACATGACTCTTCTAGAGAGAGAAAGGAGTATGCTTAGTAACGCCAACTTGCAGCAGGAATTGTGGGTAGAAGAAGTGACTACAACTTGTTATCTGGTGAATTGATCACCATCAATAGCAATAGAGTGCAAAATTCTAGAAGAGGTATGGATAGGTTATCCTTGTAATTATTCTAATCTTAAAGTTTTTGGTTGTGAAGCCTATGCTCTAATTCTGAAACATGAATGTTCTAAATTAGATCCAAAATAAAAGAGGATTATCTTTGTTGGATATGGTGATGGTATTAAGGGGTACATGTTGTGGGATCCTACTGCCCACAAGATCACCATTAACATAGATGTAATATTTGATGAATCGTCTCTCATCAAATCATATGTAGATGTTTAAATGAAATAGGAAAAAGTACCTAAGTATCAACAAATTCAGTTTGAAACTAGTTCAAATACAGATGAAAGTGAACATGATACAAGAAATTTGTTTGCAGGCTCAAGAAATCATTGTATGATCTGAGGCAGTCGCCTAGACAATGGTACAATAAATTTGACTCTTTCATGGTGAGCCAGAATTATATAAGGAGTGAGTATGATCATTGTGTCTACTTTAAGAAATTGAATAATGGCATATTCATTATCTTAGTATTGTATGTTGAAGATATGTTTTTACCAAGCAAAACCATAACTGAGATCAAGAGGTTAAAGGCTCAGATGGCTAGGACGTTCGATATGAAAGATCTAGGAGAAACAAGGTAGATTTTGGGCATGGAGATATTCAGAGACAGGAGGAATGGTAAGCTTTGGTTGTCACAACATAAGTATGTTGAGAAGATAGTTTTGAGGTTTGGTATGAATGATGTGAAACCAATTTCAGTCCCCTTGGATTCCTATTTTAATCTTTCTTCAAGTTTATGTCTTAGTACAAAAGAATAAAATAAATATATGTCCCAAATACCATATGCTAATGCAGTAGGCATTCTAATGTATGCGATGGTTAGTACAAGGCCAGACATTTCACATGAAGTTGGGGTTGTCAGCAGGCACATGGAAAATCCAAGTAAAGAGTATTGGGCAGTAGTGAAATGGATGCTTCGGTATCTGAGGGGCACAAGTGATTATTGTATCACTTATAATAGTGGTTGTGAATTAGTCTGTGGATATGTTGATTCTAATTTTGTAGGTGATTTGGACAAGAGAAGGTCGACTTCAGGGTATGTCTTTACTCTTGCAGGTGGAGCTATTAGTTGGATGTCAAAGCTATAGAACATTGTTGTTTTATTCACTACAGAAGCAAAATACGTAGTTGCTTCACATGCTTGCAAAGAGGCAGTTTGGTCGAAAGGTTTGTTTGGTGAGTTTGGAAGGATGCAGGACAAAGTAAAGTTACTTTGTGATAGTCAAAGTGTTATTCACTTGGCTAAGAATCCAACCTATCACAGTAAAACAAAACATATACCTATCAAGTACCATTTTGTAAGACGGGTCATCAATGAAGGTGGATCTCTCTTGAGAAAGTGCATACAAAAGAGAACTTTGCAGACATGTTCACAAAATGAGTACTTTTAGAGAAGCTATGATGGTGCTTGGCTTCTCTTGGCTTGCAGAAAAGGTAATGAACAAAAGGAAGGAGCAAGTTATCGGGTTAATTGTTGTCAAGGTGGAGATTGTTGGGATTTGATGACAACGAATTCCCAAGAATGGATTTAGATCCTATTATTCTGCCTTTGTTGCAACTAAATAAACCAAGTTAAAATATGGATAGGAGTGCATTAAATGAATTAGTTTCTTGTAAATTACTATAAATTTCTGTATGCCTGTAGAGACTGAAACAACATGAGAGATGTATTAGTGAAGCTGTAGTAATCTCCATGATCTGAATAATACGACGAACAATACCTTTACTTGGTGGACATTTGGGTGAACCACATAAAATCTTTGTGTTTCTTATCTGTATGATTTTTTATTATCATACATGAATTGTGTTTTCCACATTTGCAATTCTAACAATAAGAAGCATTGAATGCTCTATACGTAAGTGTTTGATACTCATTATGGTAATATTTTGTTCAAGAAAATATGATTAATAATAAAGGTTTTTAAAATATATACCTTTACATTCAAAATATTAAATGGTTTATAACACTTAAATGGTTTATAGCTGAGTGCGAGCCGGTTTATAACACTTAAATGGTTTATAGCTGAGTGCGAGCCGGTTTATAACACTTAATATTGTCAATTTCCTTATGAAAATGACAGTTAGTTTGGAATACCATCTACAATGACTTTTATTTTTTCATAGAAATACTTTAAGAGTTAATTGATACCGTGCAGCTATTCTATAGAACCTTTTCTTCATAAGAATGGAAGAGTCTAAATATTTTATGATTGGATTTTTTTTATCATCTCACAGGAATTCGATTATTAAAATTACAATTATTTTTTTTTTAAAGTTAAAATCACATTTTTTATTATAAAAATATATCTAACAATTTCAAAAATCCCTATTATACAATCTTACCAATTAAATTATACAATTCTTGACATTAGTAATTAGATTATCATAACTTTAATAATTAAATTATGCAATTCGTTTCATTAAAAATACCATAAAAAATCCAAATCTTGAGATGTTTAAACTTCACTTCTAAAAATTGATACACATTCGAGAATTTTTCAGGCTTTTATTTTTATCTCAATGCCGCATTTCACACGACTATTTTTATGCAATTGTCTTTTGATTTTCCAGACTGTTGAAATTTTACACCTTGTGTTATAAAAGTTGGTCAAGAACATTTTGTTTGTAAGCTTAAAAAATCATTGTATGGGTTAAAATAGGGTTTAAGACCATGGTACTCTAAAATTAGTGAGTACTTTTTGAATGGTGAATTCAAAAAAAGTTCTTACCATCTTAATCTTTATGTCAAAAATTGTAGTGGTGATATCATAATGGTTATCCTATATGTAGATGACTTAATCATTACATGAAGCAATTTAAGTCAGGTATATGACTTCAAGGGGCAGTGCATTACAATAAGCAATTTAAGTCAGGTATATGATTTCAAGAGGCAGCTAAAGAAGGCTTTTGATATCAGAGACTTGGGGAGGCAGCTAAAGAAGGCTTAAGTTAGGTATATGATTTCAAGATGCAGTTAAAGAAGGCTTTTGATATCATAGACTTGGGGAAGCAGCTAAAGAAGGCTTTTGATATCATAGACTTGGGGTTATTACATTATTTTTTTGGCATCTAGATTTTGTAAGAAAAAGATAGAATTCTTCTATCACAACCAAAATATGCACTTGATCTGTTGAAGAAGTTCAAAATGAAGAATTGTAAGTTAACTCCAACTCCAATTGATGCAGGGACCAAGTTAAAAAGCAACTTTATTTCTGAAAATTCTATGACACACTATATAGACACTTGATTGGAAGTTTTCTTTCAGATATTGCATATCAATATGGTGGTAATGTTCAACTTGCAGTATATACAAAGTCTGATTGGGCATGTATTCTTGCTGAATTGAATGATATAGAGACTTTGATTGGGCATGTATTCTTGCTGAATTGAATCATCCTACTGTGATAATAAAAACACAATACAATTAACAAAGAATCTAGTTTTTCAAGCAAGGATGAACATATTGAAATCCATCATCATGTTCTTGAGCAAACACAAAAATGAAACATCATGTTGAAATATTGGAGAATGGATGATCAAGTTGTTGATATATTTCCTAAACCTTCGAGTAGTATAAAGTTTGTAAAGCTTAGAAGCATTATATGACATAAAGAAGTATCCTCTTAATAAGTGTACATTAATCCTAATAAACATTAAGAAGAAGTGTTAAAACATAGATTAATTAAATTGTAATGTTTATTAGTGAAAGCTGTGAGAAGGCATCTAGAAGCTGAATTAAATGTGGTAGTTGGTAATGTATGTTAATCCTACATTAAAGGGAGTGTTAAAACATAAATTAATTAAGTTGTAATGTTAAACCACAGTTAACTCTAGAGGCTTCGAGATAGACCTGCTGCATGTAAAATTTTCGACATCAATAGAACCCATTCCGCATTGTTTCAATCTCAATTGAGTAGTGTATTCATTTCCCTTCTCTGTGTGGTTTTGATTTTGTGTTTTGCTCTCTTCACAACGAGCCGTCAGTGACATTTCTTCCTTCTTTCATGAGGTTGTACCAGAGAATTGACAGCAACAACTTTTGAAAGAAATTCTCCACACTTTCTTTCATTTCATGAATTCCAGCGGATTTCCCTTTTCATAGTCATCCCGTGCATCTCATGTTTTCTTCAAATGGGAGAATCGTACATGGCATTTTCTGATAGCGGAAGACCACCGACCAACACGGCTCTGAACTTGAATGGATAAGATGAACCTTCATATATTAAACTTTTAGAAATAATCTTGATTCTTCCTCGCACTATAAATTTAATATAAAAGATTACTGATATTAAATGATCATAAGAGATGATATTTTACCTAATTGATGACGACGACTTAAATTTATTTTTATTATTATATTAAAAGTAACCATATTTCCATGAAGATTCCGATCTTATTTTACTCAATTGCAAATTATGATGAATAACACTGAGTAATAATCTTTATCTATTAAATTTTTAAATATCAATATATATTTTATTGTGATTATTTAAATTTTTAAATATTAATATATATTTTATTATAATTATTTATATTTTTTTCAATAGAAAAAAAGTTTTTTATATTCATCGAATATACATGCTTCAAACTTACTAAACTATTTTAAGACGTTTTCATTATGATAGTAACAAAAAAGATGTGTAACTACAACCTCCTTTATGTTCTATTAGGTAACAAAACATTCATTACTTTTTGGGTTTTCTTTATATCTTTTCCAACCTTTTCTTAGAAGAGTTACAGCCTAAATTCCATTGTTTATGTTTCAATGCCTTCAAAGTATTTGTAGTATCCAAAGGTTTCTCTTTGTAGTTGTAGAGCTTTTTTCGAGAGTTCATTTGCTTTTACATTTAGTTCTCTCGGGACTTGTTGAAAATAAAGCCATTCAAAGGATTGGAAGGAAATTCTTATGTCTCGTGTAATATTGATCAAGTTGATATTCTCAATAGAGAGTTTTATTTTTTTCCACTCATCACTAGTTTAGAGTCTCCCATGACGTGAAGCTTCCTTATGTCCTTTTGTTTTGCTGTCTCTATGAGGCTCTATGAGGGTCCATAATGTTGGAAATAATGTTTCCATTAATGCATTGGTGAGTTTAGAGAGTTGGTTTAAGATTTGTTAGAGATTGTTGAGAGATTCTCTCAACAACTATTCCCCTATTTGGAATTAGTTGGATCTGACTCCAACTATAAATTCATGTATTGTAATTTGATTTAGTGTAATACTAATACATATATTATTTTGTTTGTGTAATTTATGCTATGTCTATGCTCACAAATTTTAATTTGGTATTAGAACCTAGACTGGCTTAAATTCCTCACGGGATGGCTAGGAAGATGTGAAAGAGATGTGAGCATTGATAAGTGGAGTTGAGTGTTCTAGTTTCTGTGTGTATGTTTGAGAGTGTTAATTCTGCTAAGAAACGCATTGCATAAGAGAGAGCTACAACATTTTTTTTTGTTGAGAGAGTCGTCATCTACTGTGTGTAGACCATTTGAGAAGGAGTCGCTACGTGGAGAGTTTTGATTTATTCCAGATCACAATTTATTTAGCCCATGCTCAAATCCAATGACAGCCTACCCGACGTGCGTGGAAATCAAGGCAGTTAGAATCAAGGAGGCTCGCGGATTGGTGCAAGCCACATTTTTTGGATCAGTACGCGGTTTCAATGATCTCTCATATTTTTTTACTTTGCTTCACTCACCCACTCGAGGGATAGATTCTAATCAACATATACAACATGTGGTCATTCAGACAACGTTTAGCATAAGCAGAATCAGAACTAATATTGATTTCTTTAGTACCATATTATTTTTAAGCACTATTTGTTTGTAAAAATATATTATGAAGAACGAATGATCTAAATTGGTGGTTCTTAATACCAATTTGGTTATGCATACAGTCAGCTGGGGTTCTTGTTATCCTTCAGTGTTTCAAGAGCATTAGTTACATGTTTATCCTTGTGTATATTTTTGTAGATGTGTTTAAAGAAGGTCTGTTGTATGATTGACTATTGAATATATCCAGTATCGAGATCACTTTCCTATATAAAAGTCCAAATTTTCTCTTTGGGGGGATTTCACAGATGGTAGTGTATCCATAGGATGATTCAATATCGAGATCGTCCTTTGGGAGGTCAAGAAGTGTCAGTTCTACAAGTACATCAATGATGGTTTGCAGTAGTTGTACTTTAAATGGATCAAGTGGTAGCTCGAAAGTGTGGAGAATAAAAGAGCGAAAATTGGGAGATTGCAGAGTGGGTAGAGTTGCTAATGAAAACCAACCAGACAAAAAAAAAAATGAGACCAAGATTTTTATTGTAATTTGTATTGCAAGTTTTTTGTAATGTAAGCATTAAAGGGGGTTGTTGGAAATAATGCTTCCATTAATGCATTGGTGAGTTTAGAGAGTTGTTTTAAGATTTGTTAGAGATTGTTGAAGGATTCTCTCAACAACTATTCCCCTATTTGGAATTAGTTGGATCTTACTCCAACTATATATTCATGTTTTGTAATTTGATTTAGTGTAATAGTAATACATATATTATTTTGTTTGTGTAATTTGTGCTATGTCTACGCTCACAAATTTTAATTCATAAAGCTATGAGTTTGGATTTATTGTTGGAGCCCCCTCCTGGTGCATACCTGATGTTAATGTAATGATTCTAGTTTAAGAATAATACCACACCAACTCCAATAGAGGGAGGGTGTCTTTGGCTAGCTCCGTCAAAGTATCCCCACGGGATGGAGTAATCGAGAACAAGGAAGGAGGGAATCCGTTGTTTCGGATTTTTTTGATTGACTTTGGTTTCTGTTGCCCATGCTAATGTTAAGTTTGTAATGACTTCTGGCATCATCCATTTATCTTTGAAGAGTGTTGCATTGTGATCCCACCATAAATTTTCTACCATGATGCATGGTAGTCTTGCATACAAATTTAGCGATATGTCCTGCATCCAGAGCTTGTAGCATTACTCGAGAGATAGATTACTCCAATATGTGCTTGCTTTTAGCTTTTGTTTTAAATCCAAGGCAACCTGACCTACAAAGGGGAATGAAACAAATAGATGAGATGCAGTTTCAAAGTGTTCCTTTTTTCCAGATTATCCCAGGTCAATAGTTTATTGGACAAGGCTAACCACATTAGGAGTTTACAACGCAAAGGGGCCTTGGATTTCCATAAAGTCTTTGACCACCATTTTGGTTGGACATTTTGTCTTTCATCGAGGCTTTGTATCTTAATTTCAATGTGAAGGAACCGTCTCTCATTGTGGGACCAACATAAGGAGTCTTCATCATCTTGGGAGAGCATGACTAGATTTTCGCATAATCGTGATAGAAAAGTGTTCCACTCACCTTGAAAGACTTTTGAAAGACCTAAAGAAGTCATGTCTTTCCAATCAACTCGTCTTTGAGGCTAAGGGAACCCAATGCACACACCATGGAGAGAGTGTATGTTGTTGGTCAGTAAGGATTGGATGAGGGGCTGGGAGAGTTTGAAGTTGTTTTACTCCCAACCAAGGGTCTTCTCCCACTTTGATATTTTTTCCTTCTCCAATTTTCTTTATTTATATTAATGATATAAAATAGACATTATTTATATTAATGATATATATTATTTATATTAATACAAACATTTGTGATATTAAATAAATATATAAAATGGACATTATTTTAACTAACTACATATACATATCCATATTTTTTTGTTATTTTAGAAGAGAAATATTGAACAATTATACGATTAACGAAAAGGAAAAGGGTTTATGTTTGATAACTGCATTAACACCTTTGCATCTTATAAAATCACAAAGCGCACTAACTAAGATTGGACCAAATTTGATTAGTTTACTATGAAAGTGGGGAACGTCAATCACTAATAATTACGTCGAAAGACGTATATCTATTGGTAATGGGCACTATTAATGATCTTTTAATTTAAAATTCTAATCTGATGGTTAACAATTGAAGATGCCGGCATATTCTTAGTCGTCCTCCCAAATCAATGAATGTGATTTACTCTTTATAACTTCCTTGTATTTTTCAATGCATCCATTAACCTGTTTACTTTTTAACATTTACCTAAGCATATTAAGAAATCATTGTAGCACCATATAATTGCCACATTTGGATTATTAACGGGCACTACTTCAACTTCCTCCTCAAATGTCTGTGCGTCTCAACTGTCCACTTTTCATAGGCTGGTAGACCCACCAAGCGTTTCATTTTCAATCGTGTATACCTTTCAACGTTCTTAACCACAAGTTAGCGTGTGTGCTAGTATAATAGAGAACGTGATCACAAAGACATGGGGCCACATAACCATAGTGAAGCAACAGCCCTACGGTGTATAACTGTGCATTAACCAGGGGTGAAGGATTTGTTTTAATATATATATATATATATATATATATATATATATATATACACAATATCCTCTCTAGGGTTTTAAGCATAATTTATGCAGGCTCCTCAGACTCTTAATCCATCCTCTTCACCTGCAATTAACCATCCTTCACTTTTCTATTTACCAATTGGCAATGGAGGCATCCTCCTCCACCCCTGCAGATTCCAACAACAATCAGTGGTACAAGGTATTCCTGAACCATCGCGGCGTTGAAGTGAAGAAAAGCTTAGTTAGGTCTCTCTACCTTCGCCTTCACCAAAAAGGTTTGAGGGCCTTTCTGGATCAAGATGAATTGCAACCGAGGTAAAATTTTCCTTCACAAATAAAAGATGTTATTAGAACCGCCTCCGCCCATGTGGCGATCTTCTCCCCCTGATATGCTGAATCATATTGGTGCCTACATGAGCTCGTGCTGATGTTGGAGTCAAAGACTCCTATTATTCCAGTGTTTTACCGTGTCACGCCAGTCGAGGTTCGACGAACGCAGGTCAACTTTGGAAACTATTCTCAAGCCCTACAAAACCTGGCAAAGAAGACAACTCCTGAAGGGAAGCCACAATATGATTCCGACACTATTGAAAAATGGAGAAATGCACTTTCTCAGGTTTCATATAACAGCGGTTTCGAGCTGGAGGTGTGCAATGGGTGAGAACTCAACCTTCCCTCTGTCGATATGGTAGTATTATGTTTGATAAATAGACAGACATTTGTTTCTCACTAGTTCTATTTATTTTCTTCTCAATAACTAGTGAGGAATTGGAGCCAAGGTGGTTGAATGTCTGTCGAAAATGTTGGAAAAATCAGACTTGCACGTGGCTGACTATGCAACCGGTTTGGATTACAAGCTCAAATATTTTGAGGATAAATTCCTGTTGCAGCAACAACAAAGCGGAAAACCTCAGATCTTGGGGATCGTAGGGTTAGGTGGCATAGGGAAGACAACGTTGGCGAAAGAATTCTTCAACAGAAAGAAATTAGATTATCTTAAATCCTGCTTTTTATTTGAAGTCAAGGAAAATGCAAGCTCTTTAAAATCGTTGCAGAGTCAACTTTTTAAGAACTTGACGGGATTGGATAAGCAGGTAAACAATATTGATGAAGGTAAAGCGATTCTCATAAAGCCTCTCAAATCTTTTAATGCCTTAGTTATTTTAGATGATATAGACCATGTGGATCAGGTTAGAGCATTTTTGCCAGTTGAAACTCATGATATGCATTCAGGGAGCTTAATACTGATTACATCTAGAGAGTGTTCTCAGAAGCGCAAGGGTGGACATATCATCAATTTATATGCTAACTAGGCTTAACACAGAACACTCCTGAGAGCTTTTTTGCTACCATGCCTTCAACAAAGCCAATCTGCTCCAAGGATATGAATATCTGATAGATAAGTTCTTATAATCTTGTAATGGATTGCCCTTATCTCTAAAAGTATTAGGGGCATATCTTTATGGAAAAGAAATATCAGAGTGGGCAGACGAATTGGGGAGTCTTCCTAGTGAAGTAAACAAAAAGCTTAAAATTAGTTATGATGCCCTTGTTAAAGAGGAACAACACATAGTGAAGGGTTAAGCATAAAAAAGAGGGTCAGTTTTGGGTAGAGACTTTGATTTCCCTTAATATCAGCATGATAATGGAACAAGAAACTTTAGAACCTATGGAAACAAATGATATAGGGCAAGTGAAAATTGCCTCATAAGCCAAAATTGGAAAGTGGGTTTGGGTTAATGCCAAATAGTACCGGGGCATTTTAAAATGAAGACTAGCTCGTCTGAAATGGGAGCAGACAAGGAAAAAAAGGTCTCAAAGGGAAAGTACTTGGGTTCTTCGCAAGAAACAACATTCAAACAAGTCCAAAGGAAAAGGAAAATTCATTGATGATTATGCCTTATATAGTCCCACATCCACACCTCTCACTTGGTCATTTGATCTTTATGTAAAAGAACTATTAAAGGTCAAAGAGAGGTTGGAAGTAGTAGAAGATAAAGAGTTGGAAAGAGATTGTACAATCCATAGAATAATAGCCGAAAACCAAGCTTTAGCAGAAATAAACAAAGTTATGAAGGAGCAAGTGTCATTGCTACAGGAAGCCCTCCGAATGGGGAAAACAGAATGGCAACGCATGAAAGAGGAAGTGAAAAACATGAGGAAAATTGCAGTGGAGAATACAGAGGTGTTGAATGTGAATCCATCCCAGGATAAGGGGAAAGTAGTTACCCAAATAGACAACAATGAAGAGACGTCAAGAGAAGAGGGGCAAGGAGATTCTGCAAAACTCTCCAAAACCTGGGCTCAAATTATTAGCAATCCTGCTAAGAGGGAAGGAGAAAGAAACATTCAGTTTGACAACATGCAAGATGGAGAAAGAAAAGAAAGACAGCATAGAGAAACAAACATAATTATCAAGGGGGTGAAAGATTATGGGAAAAATGAATGTACTCTTGACCTTGCAAGAGACTTCTTGAAAGACAAGCTCCAATGGCAAGGACAAATATATCAAGCATGGAGAGTAGGTAAGACTAATGGTAAGAGAGCCAGGCCCATAAAAGTCATCATGCCCAACTTGCATGATAAAGATATCATTCTAAGCAAGAAGCAGTTCTTGAGGGGTTGTTGATTTTTTCTAGAAGAAGACTTAACTGTAAGACAACAAGAGGAAAGGAGGGACGAGATGACAAAAGTTAGGGCAGCAAGAGATGAGGGAAAAAGAGCATGGATTTATAAAGGTAAAGCCGTGATAGCGCAATTTGGACCTCCTTCCAAAACAAGGCAGCAAGACAATAACAAAGGAGAGGCAACAAACTCTTCAACAAGAAATGAGGAAGCAAGGTCAGTATGGGAAAGCAGGGACAAAGACTCAACAGTGAGTCTTGCATTCCAAAACAAATAGAAATCAAATCATACCCTTGTTTCTTTAAGATTAGTTTGTTGGAACTGCAGGGGTTACCCATGGAGACAAGGACCTAGGTTAGGGCCTATTGCGGAAGATAGAGACATAATTTGCCTCATAGAAACACATGAGCATGAAGGGTGAAAGACACCTTTGTTTGAAGGGTATTGGAAGATAGTAGTGTGGAACAAGGCAACAGGGAATGGCAAAGGGAACGGGGGTATCATGGTATTAGTAAAAGAAAAAGAAGGTCGTTTCATTTAGCTAGAAAAAGAAGACCCAAATAAGCAATTTGTCTCGCTTAAAATATTAGAAAATGGAAATCACATCAGAATTGCAACATGCTATTTTGCGTCGCAAGTTTCAAAAATCTACAAAAGTAGAGGGCTTGACCACAAAGATCCCTTTGGAACCTTAAAAACAGATATTGCAATATATTCTCACCTAGGTGAAGTCCTTATAGTGGGGGATTTCAATGCTAGAACTGCAGGTGAACAAGCTAGCATTCTTTGTTGCAAAGAAGACGGTGACCCTATCTGGCTTACGGAAGAGAGTAATCATCAGTGGTAACGAATTTCAGAGGATAAAGACTGCAATTTCTTTGGAGAACAATTGCTTATGCTATGTGGGTCTTTCGATTTAGTCATTTGTAACGGTATGACTAGATGGGAAAAGTCTGGTAATTTCACTTGCAATACTTACAACGGAGCAAGTGTAGTAGATTATGCAATTTGCTCGCATAATTTGTGTGGGAAAATGGAGGAAGTGTTGATTGGAGATCAAATTTGGGACTTAAAATTGGACCACAAGCCAATTTATTTAAGTTTCTCTTGGACCGAAAAGAAGCAATTAAGGTCAAAAACTCAGTGTGTTCAACAAAATCCCCCAAATGGAAAAATTCTTTTGACTCCAGAGAATTGTAATACCTTCAAAAAAATGTTAGAGAGGCTCTTCAAGAAGGAGGAAATCTCATTTCATGGCCTTCACAATTACGTATTAACACATTTAATTCAATGCGCACTTGCTGAGTGCAAAAGAGAAAAATTTAAGAAGTCTAAAACAAATTGTTTTCCGGTTAAAGCTTGGTTTGATGAGGAATGCAAAAAGGCAAGGAGAAGGTGGAAGGAATCAGACAAGGATAACATAAATCTCAAAGCTTACCAACAGATAGTAAGAAAGAAAAAGGTCGATTTCATGGTTTCGAGGAGAGAAGAACTAATATTCCTTGGGAAAAATAACCCCAAACTGTTTTGGAAGGAGCTCCAACCGAAAAAGGTGCAAACTAAAAACAACATTACAGCTTCTAAATGGTTCGACTATGCAAGAAAACTTTATGAGAAGGATCCCAAGGTTGACCCTCCTCCCTTGGTCAACATAGATACAAAACTCTTCACAGTGCAAGAGGTAGAGATGGGTATCAAGAGGTTGGGTGCTGGAAAAGAAAAAGACTTAGATGAACTCCAAGCATAATATCTAAAGTGGGGCTTAAAAATTCTTTCACCTCACATCACAAAAAATTTCAACAACATCATACAGCAGGGGTTCCCCATAGATTGGACAACTAGTATGGCAATACCTCTTTTCAAGAGTGGTGATGTCAATAATCCCTCCAATTATAGAACCATAATGATAAACCCCTTGTTTGCAAAGTTATTTGGAAGCATGTTAGAAAAGAAAATTAGCAAGTGGGCAGAAGAAAGAGATAAACGTGCTAAAGGGCAAGTAGGTTTTAGACCTAAACATTCCACAGTTGATCATTGCATAACTTTAAGGCACATAATTGAAAAGGCTTTGGAAAAAAAGGAAGAAGTTTTTTGTTGTTTTGTTGATTTCAGAAAATCCTTTGACACGGTTCCTAGGGATAAGCTTTGGAGTAGGATGGAGGAACTTGGGGTTCCCAGGAATTTGAGAGCAGCTGTGCATAGGATGTATGAAGAGGTGAAAGTCAAAATTAGAACTTCAACAGGCATTTCTGAAAGTTTTAGAAGCAATATCGGGGTCAAGCAAGGTTGCCCACTGTCCCCTACCCTTTTTGGGTTATATATTGACAAGCTTGAAGAGTGGCTAAGTTCGCAAGGGGGTGACGGTATCCATTTGGGGAAGTTTGTTATAAGGCTTCTTTTGTACGCAGATGACCTTATATTGATTTCTAAATCAACTCTTGGTTTGCAAGAGCACTTATGTTCCCTTGAGCATTTTTGTAGAAGGGTGGGGATGCAAGTCAATATTAGAAAAATGAAAGTAGTGGTTTTCTCTAACAAAAGAAAGCATGACCAACATAAGTTCTACTTTGAAGGCAACATTCTGGAAGAAATTGCAGACTACAAATACTTCGGAATTGACTTCAACAGAAATTTAAGTTGGGATAGTTGTAGAAAGAAAAGAACTTTAGGGGGTTGGAAAGAATTTTATTCTTTTCAAAACAGGTGTAGAGAGGTAGAGTTGTGGGACTAGAAAACCACTCTAACTCTTTTTGGGCTTCTAGTGATTCTGGTGATTCTCTACGGTTGTGAACTATGGGCCAATAGCACAATCGAGATGCAGTGGAAACAAATTGAGAAAATTCAAAAACGGTTGATTACAAACAAATTCAAAATTAAAAGTGTAGTTCCTTATGCTATCTTGTTAAGTGAAACAGGGGTTGCTCCTATTGAAGCAATTGCTATGGTGCGAGTCATAAGGTATTTGAAAAAAATTGAGCAAATGGAAGAGGGTAGATGGCCTAAGGTTGTGTTTAGTGACAGATTGTGCAAAAAAAAAAAGACTTGAATGCGGCAAAATAACAAATGGTTTAGTAAATGGGGCATTTTCTTGAGCATGTGTCCTACAAAGAGTAAAGAGATAAAAAAAATTGTTATAGATAAGTTCCACAAACATACTTGGGAGAAAGAGCTAGGGAGAAAGAAGAAGTACTACATTGAAGAGTTTAACCCCAATCATAACCATCAACAAAAGGCATATATAGGGGCCAATATTTCTTGGAGATTTAAAATTCTTATTGCTCAATTAAGGACTAATTCTCATCAACTCCGTTGTGAAACAGGGCGCTGGAAAAGGCTAAAAGAAATGTGGGAGTAAAGAGTATGTATTTTGTGCTCGTCCGGAAAAGTGGAAACAGAAAAACATTTCATTTTAGAATGTGAGGCCCTCAAAGACAGCAGGTAAAATTATGCAGGTATTCTGGAAGCTAGTTCTTGGGATAATATATTTATCAAAGAGTTTGTCGAGAAGCTGGGAGCGATTATTGTAAAACTTTACAGGAAAAGGGTCGAATACAAAAGCCAGATGGAAAAACAATCTGTCCCATAGGCTATTTTTAACCTCGTGGACATTAAAAAATACTTTCTTTCTTCTCTCTTTCTTTCACATGTTTTTAGACATTGCATGCTTTCTAGAGAACAAAACAGGAATACAAACATAAGCATATGGAACGGATCAGGATGGAAAGGAAGGCGGGGGTTTCAAAATCTACAGGACATATGTCTTGTGGAAGTAGACAGTTAGAATGTGATACATTTGCACGAGCACCTACGTGATTTGGGAAGAGATGTCACTGAGAAATCGTCGCCCTTTCGTCTTTGTCGTTGGACACAGAGTGTCATTGATGATTTATTACAACAATAATCTATAATTGTTCACTGATTCAATCCTTTAAATATCAATTATTTATTTGGTAAAATTTTGGAATCAATTCTTTAGTTCGACGTTTTTCAAGAATAACAATAGTTTTAATTCATCGTTTGTATGGATGATCATTTTTCAAGAATGGTGAGGTCCTAACTATGCGGGGACTTAAGATGCTTCGTAGTGAATATAATAAATATAGCGATTATGTTAAGATGCTTCATAGTGAATATAATAAATATAGCAATTATGTCCTGGGCCTTATTGGCATGATGAGGCTGCAAATTCTTGATACTGAAGCTGATGTCTTGGAGGGCGAGCAATATCCAGCTTGCTGCAGCGTCTTTAAGACTCTGTCAGTAGGATGCCCATCCATGATGCCAAGGAGCATGACCATCATGCCACCACCCTCGACGTCCGCGCTCAGTGCCGACGACTGCCCTCCAGCACAGGAAGGGTTGTTTTTGTTTCCGTTTCTGTTGTCTTAAACAATCTCTAGCAGACACCTCCATTGCCCGATGCAACTGCATTCAATAGCACAATCACGATACGCATTAATGAAATGAATGTGGGCAAACAGTCACGTTGATTAGGTGAAGGGACGTAAACATTCATGGTGGATTGTTTGATTTGAATTCGATGAGCCGACCGTCATGGTCAATTTGAATTCGAATTTGAGCGCACCCATTGTTGAAACATTCAGTACCATTATGTTTATTCAATACCATTCCATTCATCTGATTTTGAATGAACTCTGCAAGCATGACATGTCGGACCACCTGCTCAGATGCAGATCTTCTATTCCAGAAGTGGTTGATTTCGTGGGCCCCATAGAGATCAAGATGACCAAAGACGACTGCGGCCGGGGGCTTTATGCCAAACGAGAAATAAGCACCAGGCAGCTTCTGCTGGTAAGCAATGCCGTTGCAGTTGCTTCTAGGGACAACTCGGCCAGGATCAATGTGAACCACCGGGGAAACATTAATCTGCCATCACAAAAAGAGCTTGTTGCCGCCGTAGTTAGTGCTTCCAGGAAATCGCAGAGATTGATCTAGTAGCTTTATAGTTTAGAAGACTACTCTGAGTCTAGCGGCCTAGATGTTCCAGCAATGGATCTGTTTAAAACGGAGGGGCAAATGTCTCTAAGAAAAGCAGGTATTTTTTACTCAAGATGCATTTCACAGGTATAATCAAATATCAAACGTAGAACACTACGGCTTATTACAATTCAAAAAACGTAGATGTGACGGGTCTATGCACAGATAGACCATCAAATTTCTTATTACCAATAGTTCAAATAGAAATTAATAGACTTTCTTTTCCTTTCGTGGATAAGGGGCAGATGAAACAAGAAATCTGTTGGACTTTCGAGAAACAAATAGCAAATACAAAGCTAAAAACTGAACGATGACTTCAGTTTTTCAACCTGAGAAGATGAAATTGAGAAAGAAATATATGGTATCTAGGTAGCAGGTCAGCTTTTCATACTATGAAAAAAATATCTTAGTTGATGATCGTTTTTAGAGTAAGTCTAGGCCACGAAAGATTAATACATTTTCTGTTTAAGGGAGCATTAAACACTTGCCTGTACAGTATTAAATGTTCTGTATGTTGAGGTGTGTATTATTACTACACATCGTAATATGATAGCATTCTTAGTACTTAAGTGCTTTCTCTTCCTTTTTAGGTAATTGCTAAAAAAAAAAATTATTTCTAAATATATATTCAATGTTTACTTTCAAAAAGTTTTTTCTCTTTGTAATTAATTGTTAAAGTTATTAGTAAAAAAATATAAAATTTTGTAATTAATTGTTAATGTTTGTGAAAGAAATGGCTATATGATAATTATATTTATTATTTAATCTTTGTTTTCCGCTTAGGATTGTTATGTAATTTGGAAATTTGAATTTTAAACTTCTTCTATAGGAGGTAACATTTTTTATTTTTTTAAAATAGTTTATGTTTTTGGTTTTAATTTACATTAACAATAAAGTAGATAATGGATAAAGGAAAAAAAAATGCAAACAATTAAATTTCAGTCTTTTAAATGAATATTATTATATTTTTAATTGTTAATTATTGATGATGATATTTTATGATAAAATTGTATTGGAAATTTTAAGAAAATATGATAATATGTAGATGATTATGTAAACGTGATATTAACAACTCAATAAAACTCACTTTGGATGAAAATTATAATAAAATGTGTTTTTAATATTTTTCATTTTATTAGAAAGGTTTTGGATATTATTTTCATGTCAATTTTGCCTCAAATACAATTAGAAATTGTTAGAATTACATAATTGTAATTTTATCAATAATTATATGGCATTGAAAACAATTTCACCAATAATTATATTGCTAGATTTCACTGATAATTACAATAAGGATCAAACTTTTCTTCCTCAAATATTAGATTCTCATATCCACTTCTACTGGGGTTGCCTCATAGGCAAGGAGGAAATTGCCAATGTTATTAGAGGTGTAGGAAGGGAAATTTGAGGGGTTTCTTGGACCAGAGAGAGTATAGGTCATTGTGGGATCTCTATATAGGTGTGTAGTTTCTCCCCCAAATATAGGTATATCAATGTTGCCCTTATATTATCATACACAATCCCTTATATCGATTGAACATTGACATAAGATAAATTTGGGTAAAGCATAAACTGAAGGAATCCCAAAAAAATTAACTAAAAGAGTGGGAATTTGAAATTCCATGCCTGTTAGCTATACTTTCAACCATCTAAATATCACAGTTAATTTCAAAAGATACCATATAAGCGTGCTTTGATTTTTTATTATTAGGAGTAGGCTAAATCGGGAGAAATCTTCCCTCCCGAGTGTCCTTACTCCGACATGTACCTTTCCGACGAATCCCTGTTCGTCTTGTGGAACTATCCCCTAGACGCTGCCAACATTTCGTAGCACGAGAGACTTGACGTAGATGATGTTGGAAGATTGGTTGTTGTCATTGATGTCAACCCTAGTCATGGGTTTTGGACTGCAAGATTGATAAAGGTATTTGGACATTAAGGACAATGCACATGCATATACAACACCCATGAATGGATAGTATACATCATGTTGTTTCCGGTGGTATGTAGCACATCGCGTGGATCCTCATGGTTGAGGAGAAATGAATTTTTAAAGATGACAAAGTGAATTGAAGAAGGAAGTACATGTAGGCCCTGAAGATAATTAAAGAAAAGAATTACAACATAAGAAAGTGTCAGGTCGGCCCTAATGTTAAAATGAAGTGAAATAAATGGTATAAATAAACATCATTAGACACTCATTTTGATACAAGTCGAATTTAAGAGAAAATAAGAAGTAAATAAGGCCGGATTTCAAGGGAGGATGAAGTCTTTTGGTGATGTGTTCTGAGGTATGTTATTTTCAGGTCATCTTACCATTTTTGCTATAAAATTTTTTCTAGAATGATTCATATGGTGAAATCACTATGGTATTGAGAAGATATATCAAGGTACTTCTGGTAAAAACTTCAGCTCTTGATTCGCTATAATTATGGAGTTACACTCTGTGGAAGATAGGGTTTGTGACCAGTCCTGAAGCTAGTCAATAAACATGTGTTCTAGGTAAAACAATCATAACTTCTTCATTGAGAATCCAAATTAAGTGGGACAAATTTAATTGGAAAGAGTACGAACTGTATTTTTTGTGTGCAAGTTTCAGAATCGGATGTTAATTATTGAGTGCGAGGAA
Source organism: Picea engelmannii (assembly GCA_009831015.1). Classification (NCBI taxonomy): domain Eukaryota; kingdom Viridiplantae; phylum Streptophyta; class Pinopsida; order Pinales; family Pinaceae; genus Picea; species Picea engelmannii. The sequence goes on from ML777798.1 coordinate 442,645, forward strand.
TTCTGTGCAAGTTCACTCTTCTGAATAGACCAGAATTGAATAAAGTCTACCATTCTTTCTATAACCTCTTTTTGGGTAGGATTCAAGGAGTGAAAATTGGAGGAGTTTCAGAGAATACATTGAGTAATATTATCTATAGGATCAGAGTACTCCAAGAATTGAAGAATTGCAGAAATTGAAGAAGTCTAAGAAAGCATTATCAGGTTCTATGCAATGATTGGTTGATGGTGATGATTTAATGTAAAGTTTTATTATCTCTCATATATTCTTGGGTGGAAGGAAGGGGCAAGGATGGAGAGTTCAAGTCTCTTTTTATATTGGAGGATTGTATCTTCCTCTTGGAGGTTTATCCCTCCCTTTACATTTGGAAGCTGTAGCTACCTTTGGAAGTCATTACTTCCCTTGAACGATAACTATTGATT
>ML777798.1:451968-501015 GCA_009831015.1 Picea engelmannii
AGATGTTTGAGAGAGAGGGGAAGATAGAGGGATGGAGGGATAGAGATAGAGGTAGAGTGACCTAGGTAATCTTAGCTAGTTACTAATTCCCCTAGATCTACAAAAAAAACTTAGCGTTGTCTTCAACAATGGAGTCTATTGAGCAATGATGTCATAACGATGCATACAAAACACTGTAAGAAGTGAAGTGATAGGAGGTCAACTAAGGTAATCAACAATTATATTGGTTGTCTTTTTTTTCTTAATTAACAATAAATATTGTTGTAGGTAACTAATCCACCTCCACTGTCTTGTTTTCTTCAACATGGACTATATAAGGGAAAACTCTAGAGGCTTATGGTTGGTATGTATAACCATTCTCTACCTAGAATGTAGTGTCTTCATTGTTTAAGTGTTTGCATAGTAGCATACAACTCCCTTTCACTAGTAGAATACTTACGAATAATATCATTGAAAATGTTTATAAATGGAATGYCATTGGGTGACCAACTTGAGTTTTAATGACTCCCATAGGATAGTCTATATAATTAGTCTTTATTTCAAATTGCTAATTTAAATTAGGTAGAGTGAGAACTGGAGCTTTACAAAGCTTTTATTTGACCTATTCAATAACTTACATGACCATTGGGTTGATTTACATTTGGATATTATTTTTCCACCTCCCTTCATTCATTAAATCATTACCAAGCAATGTGGTTGAATCCTAAAAAAAATGTGTGATAAAAACGTGCTAAGACAAGGAAACACCTTAAACTCATGAATGTTTCTTAGTGCTAAGCAATCCTTCATGAATTTAATTTTATCTAGGTCAACTCAAATGGCTATAGAATCAATCACATAAAGATGATAGTTATTACTCTTCATTGCAAAAGAGAACTTCTCCAAGTTTTTATAGAGTTTACATTGTTTGAGAGTATTGAGCACCCATTGGCATTGCAGTAAACGCTTTTCCCACGATTTGCTGTAAATCACTATCATAGAGCCCTATAGTTGATGCACATACAACATCTCCCATATTTATTAGGAACTAAAACCACGACACCACTAGAAGGAGAGGAAATAGGTCGAATATGTCCTTTGTTGATTGATTCATTTTTTAATGGATTTCTTCATTTTGGACTAAAACAAACCCTTCATAAATAGATACATTGAATAATGAACCTGAAAGAAGATCTATGGATTGTTTTCCGTGACAATACAGAATCCTTGAAAAAATATTTGTATTCTTCAATTACTATATGAAATGCGACATTGTTGGTTGGTTGAGAGTGTTGATGTTACAGTAGATTTGAAAGGTATTAAACTCAACATGTAACCTTTAACTAGAATGGAATATTTCAGAAGCAAGGGAAACCCTAAACATATGTGTGAAACTCCTAGAAGACAAGTCGGCCTAGAAGAATAAATAATATTAGAATATTATCTTCCAGAAAGACAAGTTGGCTCCATAGGAAAAAGATAAACAAAAATATAATTACCAGAAAGTCAGGTCGACCTAGCCAGAAAAGTCACTAGACAAATTAATATAAATAGAGGATGTTTTAGCTCATTTGTACACCCAGTCAGAGCATAAGTCTTGTGGAGAGTGTTGGAGCAAGATTTGTCTCACCCTATGCAATCTTGCAGAGAGGACCTTATTCCATTCCCCTATGCAGACTTGTTTTCCCTGATGACAAAATCCAAAGACAAAAATAAATATTTTTCCACTTGTATGCACCTTGAAAGATATACAAAAAGTGTGTGCATAGGCTGATCCAGTACAACCCGCGTACATCAGGATTTGTGTCATAAAATCCAAATTAAATGTCGGGTTTCCATGTCACGACATGAGATCTTTGATCCTTGGCCTTCCATATACTGGAAATGTTCTTACTCGACCCTTCAGTTTCATTTTGAAGGCTATAAATGGGCCAATTTTGAGCTATGGAAAAAGAGAGAGAATTCAACTTTGAGAGAAAAGTTACTCCGGAGGAATTATTTACTTCATATTGATTCTGCATCCCTTTGTCCTTTAAGTCTGAACACATTTTTCAGCCCCCGAGCTCTTCCCTGATTGATGGAGAACCTCATTGTCTCCCTTTTATGAGCTTGCCTTTGGTGGAGGATTAAAGTGGTCGAGGCCCAGTTGGAAGGAACTTGGTTTTTCGGTTCTGAATCGTGCCAGCACAGAAGTCTGTAATATTTTCACTTCTGTTGATCATTTATTAATAGAAATACTCCTTTCTTGTACAATTGATATCTTGTGAATATATGAGTTATTATCCATGGGCATATTTGTTATGTATATTGATGGATTATGCTATCTAATGTGATAATCTTTTATATTACCACCATATGCTTGTTTTTCTTGTTTGTTGAGAAGTTGTTGCATGTATATAGTTTTGGGTCAAAGTGCTCAACAGTGGACTTCATCGAACATCTGGATGAGATAGGATTCTTTCTTATTTTGTTTTCCTATTGGTTTATATAGCATATGTTTGGAATGGAGTTGATTTTTGTAGTCATTTCCGTCTGTTGTGGTTTACCCTAGCCATAGAGAGATTTTCCTCGTAACAGAGAGATGCAGTTGCAGTTGCAAGGAGGATTAAGGGCATATGGTCATCTCTTGGTCTTGGTATCTCTCTAGCACTATCAAGTGATATTCTTGGTGATTCTCTTGGTGATGTACAAGATAAGTATGGCACAATTTTGAGAGAGTAGTGCAATTGTTGATGCTTCGGTTTTGTATGGTACTTGTTCTATGGATATGGAGACTCTCTCTTTTGCACTACCCTTGGAGAAGGAGTGCTCTACTTGTCTTGATTTGTTGTTGTATTTAACAACTAGGGTTTATCTGTTGGTTCTAGTATGGCTTTTCAGAATAATTCTGCCAAAGGTTAAAGGTGCTCACGGGTGGCTGCGTGCCTATGGTTGGGTGAAAATATTGTGATATTGTCTATGGTAAAATGAGAGAATCAATTATTTTAACAGGTTATGAGCCCACACTATCTTCAGACAATATAACCACTAAAAGGTAGATTGGGAAGTTCATTGTCAAGCTCATTATAGCACCAATTGTAGTTACAGTTGCAGTCAAGTTTTGCAGCAACAACAAACCCTAACCCATTTGTTAGAGAACCTATAGTAATGCATTTGGCATATTTCTTTGAAATTATCATGCACCCTAGCCTATCACACCTCTTGGTACTCTCAACTAGAAAAAACGTCAGGTAAAATGTGCATTTATGGAAGAGAGCTTCCATATATGCGAATTTTGGCCTCTGTAAATTGCATGTATGGGAGGTAAAATGCACATATATGGAAGTTATCTTCCATATATGTGCATTTATGAAAGGAAAAAATGTGCATTTACGGAAGATAAATTCCATATATGCGCATTTTGGCTTCTGTATATGCGTATTTACAAAAACCAAAATGCGCATACTTCCATATAAGCTCATTTTTCCTTTCGTATATGTGGATTTTGGCTTTTGTATATGCACATTTACGGAAACCAAACTGCGCATATACGGAAGCTATCTTCTGTATATGCACATTTTTCCTTCTGTAAATGCGTATTTTGGCTTCCGTAAATGCACATTTTTTCCTTCCATAAATGCACATATATGGAAGCCAAACTGCACATATACGAAAAATTATGCATATACGGAAGCCAAAATGAGCATATACAGAAGCTCCCTTCTGTATATCCACATTTTTTCTTCCATATATGCGCATTTATGGAAGACAAAAATGTTCATTTATGGAAGAGAGTTTCCATAGATGCACATTTTGGCTTTCATATATACGCATTTACAGAAGCCAAAATGCGCATATGCGAAAGAAAAAATGCACATATATGGAAGAGAGCTTCCGTGTATGCGCATTTTGGCTTTCGTAAATGCCAATATGCACATATATGGAAATCTCCCTTTCGTAAATGCACATTTTTTTCTTCTGTAAATGTGCATATACAGAAGAGAGCTTCCGTATATGCGCATTTTGGCTTCCGTATATACGCATTTACAGAAGGAAAAAATGTGCATTTACAGAAGCCAAAATGCGCATATATGGAAGCTCTCTTTCATATATGTTGGTCTTCCATATATGCACATTTATGAAAGAAAAAATGTGCATCTACGAGAGACAAAATGCGCATATATAGAAGAGAGCTTCCGTATATGCGCATTTTGGCTTTCGTAAATGTGCATATACGGAAGCCAAGATGCACATATACAGAAGCCAAAAATGTGCATATGCAGAATCTCTCTTCCGTAAATGCACATTTCTGCCTTTCGTAAATGCACATATATGGAAGTAAAGCATATATGGAAGAGAGCTTCTGTATATGTGCATTTTGGCTTCTGTAAATGCGTGCACATTTACGAAATCCAAAAATGCCCATATACAGAATCTCTCTTCTGTAAATGAACATTTATGCCATCCATAAATGCACATATATGGAAGGATAGGGAAATCAGGGAAGTTCCAATTTGCCCAGTCTTTGGTTTCGTTGTTTTACTAGTGGGAAATATCCCAGAGGGTGCTGATATTTTGAGCTTTTATGGAGGATTTTAGGAGTGTCATGCCTGGGATAGTATTGATCGGGGGGTCCCCCATTATGGAGTCTTCCCAGATTCAGATTTTCTTCCCATTGCCTGGAATCCAAGTAAGAGAAGGAATGAAGAAGGTATGCGCTTTTGAGCAGATAGAGAAGATCGAGGAGCCATGAGTAGTTTTAGGGGGCGAGTCGAGATAGCGGAGTCTCTATCCAATAAAATATTTCTTCCAAATAACTATTTTGCACTAAGGGCTCCTCCCTGATACTACATTCCAAAGCAATTTCGCTCCTAGGCCCAAGTTTTGAGTGTGTAGATCACAGAGTTGAAGACCGCCTTCGTGGATGGGTCAAGAGATTTTCCCCCAACTAACCAGTGGAAGCTTGTTGTCGTTGTTTTTCCCTCCTTTCCAGAGAAATCGACACAGCAAGGCTTTGATTTTGGTGATAATGCCTTTTCGGTGTATAGTTCTAGCCATAGATTTGGCTCTTCCTGTAATTGATTTTTCTCCCCGAAATGGATTGGTACTTCTCTAGCTCAGATTTGAATTTATTGGCCAATCTATTGCTTGCGCTTCCAAGAAGGATGGTGTCATCTGCGAACTAAGCGTGATTGATGTCCCTGATCCCTCTGAAAATGTGTAGTCCCATTAGCTCTTGAATATGTTTACTCTGGTCTAGTTGGAAGCACAACACCGATGCCTGAATGGCATAGAAGAGAGGGGAAAGAGGGAATCCTTTCCATAGACCTCTGGTGGCTTGAAAGAAACCAGTTTCTCGACCATTAACTAGCGGTGCTATCTGTAATGTCCCCACTTTGGGACATCATCACAGTGCAGAGATTTATGATGAACAGAGTAACTAGATGGGTGTTATAGCAAGTACAAGGGTTATTGAGAGGCATTGTGGGGTCCATATTACATTGCTCATCATATTCCATCATTATGATCCATTTCGCATAGGTTGGTTTTGGTTCCGTGGCATTCCAATGATTTCCCTGATTTTGACTATTTTGAGCTATAAGTTAATGGAATTCACTGAAGAGGTCATTTTGGGCACATTGTTTTGAGGAACCTCTCAGTGTAATAGCTCATTGGAATCAGAAGAAACAACACTATAGTATGGGATGGTGAGAATTTCCTTTCAGTGGCCAAGGAAGCCACAAGGAGAGATAAGGATCTTTTCAGAGGTAAAAAGGTATATTAATTCATTAAAGTGATTTAATTAATTAATTAAATATTAATAAAATGAAAGTCACTTTGGAGGGACAAGGTGAGAAAAAAAGTATAAAGGAAAGGCAAGGGCCTCTACTCATTTCATTCATGTATGATCATATTTTGATATCTGGCTTTTAGCTAGTGAGCTCAACATTGGAGGTTTTGAGGGTTTTGACTTAAAAAAACCTAGAGGATGATTCAATGGTGAAAGATTCCACCTAGCTTGTCCCAAGCTTGGTCTCGAATATGGAATATGCTCCCACACCATTCTAGTTCCATATCTACTCGGTTGCAAGGGGATTCAACATCAGTTACATGTGCAAATAGAGAGAGGGTGCACCAGTTGAGGGTTTCCAGCAAGAAGGGCACACCATCCATTCAGGGAGGTTTCATTCTAGCTGAGGAGAAGAAATTGTGGGAATTCCAAGTATTGGGTTTTCCTTCCAGGTGTCTTGGCATCATTCTTGGTTGTTTCCGGAGGCATTTCAGAGGAGGGTTTATTTGTATTGAGATTGGGATGATTTCCCAAGAGGAGGGCACACCATTTATTGGAGGGTGGCTAGATCCAAGGGTCTAGCAGGTCCTTTGATGATTTGAGCACTTGAGTTTCCATTGCAGTGTCCCGATCTATCATTCTATTTGATTTTTGGAGCCATTGGAGGTCTCTAGGAGAGAGGTTTCATTATTAGGGTTTCAACCATCCAGGAGGGCTCACCACACATAGGACGAGATTAAGATCCATAGGGTTTGAGAGGGATCTTGGAGATTTGGGCACTTGGTTTGTTCTTGCCATCACCCAATCTATTGTTTGGCATCTTTCTTGGGGTGATTGGACACATTTGGCAGCAGAGATTCAACATTCCAGTAGGACGTGACATCTTCCAGTGGGGCTTTGACACTTCATACGGCCCAGATCTATCTTGGCATTGGTCTTCATCTCTTATCCAACCTTTGGAGGCTTATTTTGTATTACCGGGAGCTTTTTGTAGTAGCTCTATTGTAATATTTCTTAGCCATCTATTGAGCATTCTAGATCGACATCTTCATTGTAGCAGGTTTCTCTATTTCATGAATAAAAGAAGATTTTAGATGTTTTGGCTTGTCTATCATATTGCATATGGTTGAGGTATGTCCATGATGCATATTCTTGTTTATTGATGAAAACACTCATATAAACACATCAGTAAACCCTAAGGCAAAAATCAAGAGGCCATTCTGCAAGTAACACATGTAAACAAGTAGATCATCCAAGTGTTTGACGAAATACCTCACCCAACAAAAGTTTTAAAAGACACCAAAACTGTGATGATCCTAGCATAATGGCTTGGGATCACTACAGTGGTATCAGAGCTTATATTCCTGCCAGTTGTGGGAATTAACACATGCATGTAGATCCATAGAGGGTTCTTCCATAAGAGGAGATGGATATTGTGGATTTTACTAGAGAGGTTGTACATAGAAGATGGGAATACTACTACGACCTTAATGACCAAACTAGGGCCCTAGTAACCTTCCAACATTATTTATCCTTGAAATATCTTAGGTGGAGAAAAGATGAGATTACATTACAGGTCAAACGAGCAGAGGAATACATGGCCACAACAGCTAGATGGAGGGAAGCACAGAGAAACCCCACACCCATTAGGAGCACACAACTTTGCTACAATTGCAAGGTGCCTTTGGAACCACATCATAGGTGTAGGGGTAAGGATCAGAAGCACACTATTGAGGCACACTATGACAAGGAGGATGAGGTGTGCGTGGATGGAGCATTAGATGTTGATTTAGAGCAGTGTGATGATGACAATGACTCTTGCACAAAGGCTAGTTATAGTGACTCTACCTCAGAGGCTAGTTATGGCGACTCTTGCACAGAGGCTAGTGATGCTTTCACGCTTAAGCATGATAGTGACCCTTACACATTGGATAGATAGTCAGGTGGAGACGATGATGGCACAAGTACTTCAATAGAAATATCACATAGTTTTGATGACCTTACACCCCAGCAGAGTGGTGACACTAGTGAGGATTCATACATGTTAGCACCTAGAGATGATGAGCTTCCTTTGATGGTTGTGAAATATATGTCGTCTTTTCAGACATCCATGATAGACATGTCACAGGAGGATATCAGTAGCATGCCATATATGATGGAGGATCCCTGTGTCAGGGATGCACACCATGGACACATAGATCCATAGATCTAGGAGGCGACACATGACGTGTAGGTAGTTGATCCTACACTTACAGGTCAGCATGAGAAGATTGAGTCACATCTTTTGGAGACTCCATTAGTTGAGAAGATTGTGGATGCTGACAGGTTGATGGAGCACTTACTTTCAGGATTGGCCTGCATCAATGAGGATGCACTCTTTAGTAGTCAGGATGACCATATCACGTGTCTGGATACATGGGATCCAGGTGCAGATGATAGTAGCAGGTTGAGTGCATAGGAGGATACGACTGCCCATATAGGATACAATGTGATTCAGAGGGAGATAACATCTATTTATTGGGTGCAGTGGCATATAGGAGTACCCAACAACATAGTAGACAGTGGATAGTTCATCACGTTATCTTATGCAGAGAGTGTTTTTGGGGATTCTAGAGTTGATACTAGCAGGACTGACACTAGCAGTGAGGGGTTGAAGATGACACCTCAACATGACCATGATCAGGAGTCACACCACTTAGCACCACAGTTGAGAGTTAGTGAGCCTATGATCATGGAAACCACTGGACATATTGATGACATGCATTCATTGATGGTAGATTACTGTTGGATAGCATCCGTGGCACATGGTAGTTCATATGGGGGGATTGCCATGGATGATTTTCATACTCTCAGGGAGAGAGTATCTATGATGAGGACTGACTACCATCAGTTGTTAGCTAACAGAGATTACCTATTGAGGGTTGTTGAGATGTATCATGAGGCTCTGAGGAAGCAGGAGTTGGAGATGGACCGACTCACTCAATAGTTGGAGAGAACTCGAGGATTCTTGAGAGGCACACAGACAACCCTTCAAGAATCAAAGTACAGATCAGAGGAGCTCCTTGAGTTGATTTGTCAGAGGTCCACTTCACCTATCGTGGTGGGCACCACAATGTATCATTCAATCATGTTGCTAGAGGATTTTGGTGAACTAGCATAGGAGCCCGAGTTGATGGAGGAAAGTTCCATTTGTGTTCTGAGAGCGGTTGACCTCCATGTAGAGGTTGATCCAGTAGTATGCTTCATATCTATGATGTAGCATGAATCTACAGGATATGACATGAGTATGCCGAAGCATACGGTGATGAGGGATAGCTCAAAGAGTCATGCCAAGATGTATGGTGGCATTCAGAGGGGTATAATTCCTTGCAGGGAGGAGACACACTTAGGGGAGTCTGCATATGTCACTCATTTGCAGCAACACATAGTTGTGGGGGATCACCTTCACCATTTCATCAGTTGCATGGGATATGAGAGATGGAGGTTGGTTGAATAGCAGTCGGAGGGGTTACTTCCAGTTGTACTAGATGGTTGGGATTCCGTGATGACCATAGGAGAGAATCTATCATGGATACCGATGGATGAGCTTCTAGTCAAATCCTTGGGATTGAACAAAGCATGTGACACCTCCCAGTCCTACAGTCAGCTACAGATGTTTCTATTAGCCTGCCCTGACAATTTTATCATAGAAAACAACACGAGGAGGGATAGGCCATGGCTGAGGGCATGGAGAGTGAGTAGGCTGAGACTACATGACAGGAGTATTTTATGGAATACAACAGGTCAGAGGTGGATCATGTTAGACAGACAATTGAGACTTGGTGCGTGATGGTGAGCATCATAGACTAGGTGATGACATATGAGGACAAAGGGCTTCTTCCAGTGATCAGTCTGACACGGGAGGAACTAGTGGAGACTAGAAGTGATAAAATTCCAAGTTTTCCATGGGATCCAGGAGTTCACTTGGTTAGCAGGATGTTTCACTACATGACAACCTTGGTTGCACCAAAGAGACACACACTCCACCTTGGGTTGGTTTGGAGTGGGCCTATAGGTACTTGTCCTATGGGGTGAGACCTTTCCTCCCTCTTGATCAACATGATAGGACATGGAGATGTTTGGATAGGTACGTCTTCTATAGAGGTGTCTTTACTGATACAGTTTTTGGACAACAGTTCCAATGGTCACAGGTATTTCAGTTGGAGGACCCATGAAAGGAGGATTCAGGATGTATGTAAGGGGAAGGAAATGTTGGTCAGAGTAGTGCAGGGCCAAGAGGGTGATCTTTGATAGAGGTTAGCATGGGACCCAGGGATTTCAGGATTGAGCATTTCACTGACTGATAGGGGAGAGTGAACCATTATAGGGGAAAGTTATTCTAACTTTCCATTGAGCTTCAGTGTTGAGAGGAGCACATCGCTTGCAGGTGTCTCATGGAGGACTCGCAACACCTCATTCGGGCATCAACATGAGAAGTTGTTGGAGGCCGTATGGATCTGGGTAGAGACTTGGAGGATGGATTCATCTCGAGATGAGGCCACATGTCATAGGTAGGAGATTCCTGAAGTTGGTGTATTTCAGGGTTATGCTTCCCAGAGGCTAGCAGGTCATGACTTGATATGGGATCTAGGGGGTAGAGGGTATGAGTGTTCATCTTTGGATGGGTTCTACTGTGTATCCCACAGGTGTACATGGGATCCCGGTATTTCATTTGAGGGGATTTGGTTATTTCTTAAGGACAAGCAATTTTCTAGCAGGGAGGACTGTAATGTCCCCACTTTCGGACATCATCATAATATAGAGATTTATGATGACTAGAGTAACCAAATGGGTGTTATAGCGAGTATAGGGGTTATTGAGAGGAATTGTGGGGTCCATCTTACATTTCTCATCATATTCCATCATTATGAGCCATTCGGCACAGGTTGGCTTTGGTTCTGTGGCATTCCAACGATTTCCATGATTTTGACTATTTTGAGCTATAAGTTAATGGAATTCATTGAAGAGGTCATTTTGGGCACATTACTTGGAGGAACCTCTGAGTTTAATAGCTCATTGGAATTGAGAGAAGAAAAACTATAGGATGGGATGGTGAGAAGTGACTTTCAGTGGCCAGAGAAGCCACAAGGAGAGATAAGAAGCTTTTCAGAGGTAAAAAGGTTAATTCATTAATTAAATATTAATAAAATGAAAGTCACTTTGGAGGGACAAGATGAGACAAAAGGTATAAAGGAAAGACAAGGGACTCTACTCATTTCATTTATGTATGATCATATGTTAATATCTGGCTTTTAGCTAGTGAGCCCAGCATTGGGGGTTTTGAGGGTTTTGACTTAAAAAACCCTAGAGGATGATTTGGTGGTGAAAGATTCCACCTAGCTTGTCCCAAGCTTGATCTTGGATATGCAATACGCTCCCACACCATTCTAGTTCTAGATCTACTCAGTTGCAAGGGGATTCTACATCAGTTACATGTGCAGATAGAGAGAGGGCGCATCAGTTGAGGGTTTCTAGCAAGAAGGGTGCACCATCCATTGAGGGAGATTCATTCTAGCTGAGGAGAAGATATTTTGGGAATTCCATGCATTGGGTTTTCCTTGCAGGTGTCTTGGCATTATTCTTGGTTGTTTCTGAAGGCATTTTAGTGGAGGGTTATTTGTATTGAGATTGGGACAATTTCCCAAGAGGAGGGTCCACCATTTCTTGGAGGGTGGCTAGAACCAAGGGTCTAGCAGGTCCTTTGATGATTTGAGCACTTCGGTTTCCATTGCAGCGTCCCGATCTATAATTTTAGCTTATTTGTGGAGCCATTGGAGGTCTCTAGGAGAGAGGCTGCATTATTAGGGTTTAAACCATCTAGGAGGGCACACCACACATTGGAGGAGATTCAGATCCACAGGGTTTGAGAGGGATCTTGGAGATTCAGGCACCAGGGTTGTTCTTGACATCACCCGATCTATTATTTGGCATCTTTCTTAGGGTGGTTGGACACATTTGGTAGCAGGGCCGAATTGTTGAGGAGATTCAACATTCTAGCAAGATGTGACATCTTCCAATGGGGGTTTGATACTTCATACGGCCCAAATCTATCTTGGCATTGGTCTTCATCTCTTATCCAGCCTTTGGAGGCTTATTTTGTATTACCGAGAGATTTTTGTAGCAGCTCTATTGTCTATCTTCTTAGGCATCTGTAAAGCATTCCAGATCGACATCTTCATTATAGCAGGTGTCAGTCCCTAAAGTTGCAGTAGACTGCTAAGGGAAAGCTAGGGCATCATTGATTTATTGCAAAAGCGTTTTGAGGGTTTTATGATTGGGTTTTTTGAGTAAGGTGGTTTGAAACTGGTTTCAAGGTAACAACACAATATGAAAAACAAGAGTAAAACAAAGTATATCCCATTGACTAAATAATAGGTGAACACAAAGATGGATTAAACCAATTAAGAAAAAGGAAGGTGAAGCCTTCAATTTGTCAACTTCACCAGAATTATTGCCTCAAAATATCATAAAGAAACAAGATGTTCAGCTTGATATCCAACTTGAAAATTAATCTTTACAGTAAAATTTCCATTGTATAAATAATCAGTCAAGAATCAAAAAGCATTGCAATTTCTAATAATGAATTCAAGCATGAATAAAGAAATAACAGAAGAGAAAAAGAGGGTCTAACCATCCATATGCCTTTTCTATTAAGTGTCAAATTGAACATAAATGCCTTTACAATGTGCTTCACAAAAAGGTCCCTTGGGTCTCCAATTTTTCGATGAGAACATGGTATTTCTTCTGTCTATTTAAACCATCTATCAAACTTTCAGATCCTATCATCTAGTATATCCTTTAATTATTATATTCGAACAATATCTAACTACTAAGGTAGTTCACTCGAAAAGGGATTCTACAACCCCAAATAGATCACAACTCAACAATTTGATATAGCAAATATTGCCAGCATTACATTTGACTCTACAAAATAGGAATTTTGTTTGATTATGTAAGATAGATCGAGGTCTTAGCGTTTCACTAACCAAAAACGAGTAGGCTTTGCCATATTTCCTGGAAAGCATTTAAACATGAATGTAACAAATTTCCATGTTACCTTTAGGATATAATCACAACAGTGGCTTTGGCATTTTTCTTTTTGAGCTTAGTGGTAAGCACGACATTGTGCCAATAGAGTCTGAAATTAATCTCCCTGAGTTCTTTGAGAAATACCCTTTGCTCTTTCTTCTTCTTTTTAAAGACTTGAATCCTTTCTTGCTAGTGAGCATTCCACTATTCTATCTGCACCTTCTCCTTCTTTAATTGTCTTATTGTTTTCTGAAACTCCTTGATCCTTTCTTTATCAGTTCTAATTTAAACTCTAAATCCTGAGAATTCTTCAAAAGGTGCAGGTTCATTCAGGTTTAAGGCAACGTTGGGTTCCTTGGCTTTAACTTGGTAAGTTGAGACTAATTCCGAGCTATGTTCTTCCTCAGAACTTGTTGAATCTATGGCTTTAGGCACATCTGATATGCGATCTGAGTCTTCAAAGTAATCCTGTTTATCTTTAGGGGTTTCACTGATACCTTTAGCCATCTCCTTAGCTTTTTCCCATCTTGTTGAAGCTCTCATTATAGGACCTGTAGATGGTGTAAGTATTCTTTTTCCTTTGCTGATAGATTTCTTGGGGAATGGAGTCCTTTTTTCCCTTTTCTTGGTGCTTTCTTCAACATCCTCAGAATAATCTTCTATGATTATGAAGTTTTCTTCTTTGATTGATGGATTGAACATTGCCTTTGACTTGAATCTATACTTGTTGGTGACCCAAGTAGAATTTATTCTAGGTTTCTGTGATATAGACACACCTTTAACCTTTTTCCCTTTGGTTGCAGCACCCCTTTTGCTGGTTGATGGTGTTTCAATCTTGAATGTAGTTTGAGCATCGAGCTCATTATCTGAATCTTTTTCCCCTTTAACATATTCCTCAAAAAATGTTTCAATTTCAGGCTCCCACCTAGGTCTTTTACTTCTGCTCCTCCTGGTCACCTTGATATCAGAAAACTCTTATTTCACAGGGGTTTCATCAAAAATATCTCGGCTCTGTGTAATGGTCTTCCTTACTCTGCCTTTCTTCTGCTTATTGGACTGAGTGATAGCGTTTAAAGATTTCATGAGCCAGCTCCAGGGCTTCTGTAATTCGCTCAAAGCATACATGACTAGGGTTTTAATCAAGACTTGATGGAACAGATTACTTTTAGCATTGATAGAGAGTGACTGCACTCTTTTTGACATTTTTGTCAAGATTTTGAGCAGAAAATAAGGGAGATTTAATGGGTAATCACCATTTAAATGCATTAGTATCCTGATATGGTAGATATAGACCAGTGAAAACCTTCCTTCACAGGTGATATACTTGTGAATCACGACCAGAGTTGTGTGCCATTCGGGTCGAATCCAGCTACGAGGTATTCCCCTTCTCCAATCCAGATTTTTCTTATCTGGAAGGAGGAATTGGTTTACAAATTCTATGACCACATGTTCTTTATTCCACCATATTTCTCCTCCAACCATGAGCCTGCAAGCCTTTGCGATAGTCTGTTCTGTCACTAGCATCAACATCTTACCGATTTTGACCTCGTGACCATTGAAATTCAGAGCGAACTCCATGGAGACCTGTTGATCATAACCCTGAAAAATGGTGAGGAATTCATACCACCCAACATCTATGAACCTTTGAGCCAGCTAAGTATAGGCTTCAAGAAGTTTGGCACCCTCTAGTTCTATTCTGACAACATGTCCACTCTTCTTTGGCACCATCAAAACACAATTCTGCTAGTGGCACCCTTGAGTTCCAAATTTTCCACCTATAATTGTTTCTGTATACCATTCCTTCGAGTGGATACCTGCATTCCTCACTACAATCCTGAATTCAACAAACTCGAACATGTAAGATATAATGATCATCAAGAAAAAGGGCGAGTTGAAATGAGTCCTACGCGAGTACACAACAATAAGATTTTGAAAAAGTTGAATTTGCAAATAATTTCCAAGCTTTCATGGGTGCATGCGAACTCTCAACCCACGATTTGTGTCATCATAACAAAATCGAGATGATAGGCGTGTATCATGGCATAATTATTTGGTGCTATGGGAATAGGCTTATTCCTGTAGCACTATTAATGACTTAGCAAAAATTTGAAAATTTGAAATTCAAACAGGCATATAAGGAGACACCTCAATTTTAAACTATGTGCTTTCAAAATCAAACTTAAATAAACTATCCCAAAACTGTAATGCAAACCAAAAGATACCAAAACAAAAATTGAAAACAACTAGAAATAAAAATTCAAGTGTGGGTAAGGAAAACTCAGGATAAGGGTTTCTCACTAAACCAAGACAAAATTAGAGACTAACAACAGGTTTCTCTATTTCATGAATAAAAGAAGATTTGAGATGTTTTGGCTTGTCTATCATATTTCATATGGTTGAGGTATGTCCATGATTTCATATTCCTTTTTATTGTTGTAAACACTCATATACACACATCAGTAAACCCTAAGTGAGAAATCAAGAGGCCATTTTGCAAGTAACACATGTAAACAAGTAGATCATCCAAATGTTTGACGAAATACCTCACATAGAAAAAGTTTTAAAAGACACCAAAACCATGATGATCCTAGCATAATGAATTGGGATCATTATAGTGGTATCAGAGCTTAGATTCCCGCTAGCCATGGGAATTAACACATGCATGCAGAGCCATAGAGGGGTCTTCCATAAGAGGAGATGGATATTTTGGATTTTACTAGAGAGATTGTACGTAGTAGATGGGAATACTACTATGACCTTAGTGAGGAAACTAGGGCCCTAATAACCTTCCAACAGTATTTATCCTTGAAATATCCTAGGTGGAGAAAAGATGAGATTACATTCCAGGTCAAACGAGCAGACGAATACATGGCCACAATAGCTAGATGGAGGGAAGCACAGAGAAACCACACACCCATTAGGAGCACACAACTTTGATACAGTTGCAAGGTGCCTTGGGAACCAGATCATAGGTGTAGGGGTAAGGATCAGAAGCACGCTATTGAGGCACACTATGACAGGGAGGATGAGGTGTGTGTGGATGGAGTGATAGATGTTGATTCATAGCAGTCTGTTGATGATAATGACTCTTTCATAGAGGCTAGTGATAGTGACTCTACCTCAGAGGCTAGTGATGGTGACTCTTG
The DNA here is from genome assembly GCA_009831015.1 of Picea engelmannii. Lineage (NCBI taxonomy): Eukaryota > Viridiplantae > Streptophyta > Pinopsida > Pinales > Pinaceae > Picea > Picea engelmannii. The sequence goes on from ML777798.1 coordinate 467,932, forward strand.
CAGAGAGGCGAGTGATTCTTGCATGCTTGAGGAGGATAGTGACCCTTGCACATTGGATAGAGAGTTAGGTGGACAAGATGATAGCACAAGTACTTCAACAGACATATCACATGGTGTTGATGACCTTACACCCCAGTAGAGTGGTGACACTAGTGAGGATTCACATGTGTTATCACCTAGAGATGATGAGCTTATGGTTGTGACAAATCTGTCATCTTTTCAAAAATCCATGATATCCATGTGGCAGGAGGATATCAGTAGCATTTCAGATATGATGGAGGAGCCTTGTGTGAGGGATACACACCATGGACACCTGTGTCCATAGATCAAGGAGGAGACATAGGATGTGCAGGTAGTTGATCCTACACTTATAGGTCAGCATGAGGATATTGAGTCACATCTTTTGGAGACTCCATTAGTTGAGCAGATTGTGGATGCTGACAGGTTGATGGAGCACTTACTTCTAGGATCAACTTGCATCGATGAGGATTCACTTTTTAGCAGTCAGGATGACCATAGCACGTGTCTGGATACATGGGATCTAGGCGCAGATGATAGTAGTAGGTTGAGTGCACAAGAGGATATGGCTTCCCATACAAGATATAGTGTGATTCAGGGGGAGATAGAATCTAATGATTGGGTACAGTGGCATACGGGAGTACCTAGCAGCATAGTAGACAGTGGACAATTCAACACGTTATCTTATGTAGAGGGTGTGTTTGGGGATTCCAGAGTTGATACTAGCGAAACTGACATTAGTAGTGAGGGGTCGGAGATGGCACCTCAACATGACCATGATCAGGAGTCACACCACTTAGCAACACAATTGAGAGTTAGTGAGGCTATGATCATGGAAACCACTAGACGTATTGATGACATGCATGCAGTGATGGTAGATTACTATTGGACAGAATCAATGGCACATGGTAGTTCAGATGAGGGGATTGCCATGGATGATTTTCATACTCTCTGGGAGAGAGTATCTATGATGAGGACAGATTACCATCAGTTTGTGGCTGATAGAGATTACTTGTTGAGGGTTGGTGAGATGTATCATGAGGCTCTAAGGGAGCAAGATTTGGAGATGGACCAACTCACTCAAGAGTTGGAGAGAACTCGAGGATTTTTGAGAGGCACATAGACAACCCTTCAAGAATCAGAGTCCAGATCAGAGGAGTTCCTTGAGGAGATTCGTTAGAGGTCCAGTTCACTTATTGTGGTGGACACCCCAATGTATCATTCAGTCACATTGCTAGAGGATGTTGGTGATATAGCAAAGGAGCCCCAATTGATGGAGGACACTTCCATTTGTGTTTCGAGAGTGGTTGACCTCGATGTAGAGGTTGATCTAGTAGTATGCTCCAAATCTATGATGCAGCATGAGTCTGCGGTAGATGACATGAGTATGACGAAGCATACAATGACGAGGAATAGCTCACATAGTCATGCTGATATGTATGGTGGAATTTAGAGGCGTATAGTGCCTTGCAAGGAGGATACACACTTAGGGGAGTATGCAGATGTCACTCATTTGCAGCAACACATAGTTGTCAGGGATCACCTTCACCATTTTAGCAGTTGCATGGGAGATGAGAGATGGAGGTTGGTTGACCAACAGTCAGAGGGGTTACTTCCAGTTGTATTGGATGGTTGGGATTCAATGATGACCACTGGAAAGCATATATCATGGATACCGATGGACGATATTTTGGTCGAATCCTTGGGATTGACCAAAGAATGTGACACCTCCCAGTCCTACAATCAGCTGCAAATGTTTCTATTAGCTTGTTCTGACATGTTTATCATAGACAACAACATGAGGAGGGATAGGTCATGGCTGAGGGCATGGAGAGTGAGTAGGTCGAGACTACATGACATGAGTACTTTTACGGCATACAACAAGTTAGAGGTGGACCATGTTAGACAAACAGTTGATACTTGGTGTGTGATGGTGAGCATCATAGACCAGGCAACGATAGATGAACACAAAGGGCTTCTGCCAGTGATCAGTCTGACACAAGAGCAACTAGCAGAGAATGGAAGTGATAAACTTCCAAGTTTTCCATGGGATCTGAGAGTTCACTTGGTTAGTAGGATGTTTCACTACATGATGACCTCGGTTGCACCAGATAGACACACACTCCACCTTGGGTTGGTTTGGAGTGGGCCTGTAGGTACGCGTCCTATGGGGCGAGACCTTTCCTCCCTCTTGATCATCATGATAGACCATGGAGATGTTTGGACAGGTACTTCTTCTATAGAGGTGTCTTTACTGATATAGTTTCTGGATAACACGTCCAATGGTCATAGGTATTTGAAGAGGAGGACCTAGGAGAGGAGGATTCAGGATGTATGCAAGGGGCAGGCAGTCATGGTCAGAGTAGTGTAGGGCCAACAAGGTGATCTTCGACAGAGGTTAGCATGGGACCCAGGGATTGCAGGATTGAGCATTTCACTGATTGACAGGGGAGAGTGGACCATTGCAGGGGAAAGTTATTATAACTTTCCATTGAGCTTCACTGTTGAGAGGAGTGCATCACTTGCAGGTGTCTCATCGAGGACTAGAAACACCTCATTCGGGCATAAAAAAGAGCAGTTGTTGTAGGCCGTATGGATCTAGGTAGAGACTTGGAGGATGGATTCGTTTTAAGATGAGGCCACATTTCATAGGCAGGAGACTCCCGGATTTGGTGTATTTTAGGATTATGCTTCCCAGGGGCTAGCAGGTCATGACTTGATATGGGACCCAGGGGGCAGAGGGTATGAGTGTTCATTTTTGGATGGGTTCTACTATGCATCCCATAGATGGACATGGGATCCTGGTATTTTATTTGAGGTGATTTGGTTATTTATCAAGGACAATAAATTTTCTAGCAGGGAGGACTGTAATGTCCCCACTTTGGGACATCATCACAGTGCAGAGATTTATGATGACTAGAGTAGCCAGATGGGTGTTATAGCAAGTGCATGGGTTATTGAGAGGAATTGTGGGGTCCATATTACATTGCTCATCATATTCCATCATTATGAGCCATTCTGCATAGGTTAGCTTTAGTTCCGTGGCATTTCGACGATTTCCATGATTTTGACTATTTTGAGCTATAAATTAATGGAATTCATTGAAGAGGTCATTTTGGTACTTGGAGGAACCTCTGAGTTTAATAGCTCATTGGAATCGAGAGAAGAAAAACTATAGGATGGGATGGTGAGAAGTGACTTTCAGTGGCCAGGGAAGCCACAAGGAGAGATAAGGATCTTTTCATAGGTAAAAAGGTTAATTAATTAATTAAAGTGATTTAATTAATCAATTAAATATTAATAAAATGAAAGTCACTTTGGAGGGACAAGGTGACCCAAAAAGTATAAAGGAAAGGCAAGGGTCTCTACTCATTTCATTCATGTATGATCATATTTTGATATCTGGCTTTTAGCTAGTGAGCCCAACATTGGGATTTTTGAGGGTTTTGACTTAAAAATCCCTAGAGGACGATTCGATGGTGAAAGATTTCACCTAGCTTGTCCCAATCTTGGTCTTGGAGATGAAATACACTCCCACACCATTCTAGTTCCAGATCTACTCAGTTGCAGGGGGGTTCTACATCAGTTACATGTGCAAATAGAGAGAGGGTGCACCAGTTGAGGGTTTCCAACAAGAAGGGTGCACCATCCATTCAGGGTGGATTCAGTCTAGCTAAGGAGAAGAGATTTCAAAAATTCCAGGTATTGGGTTTTCCTTGTAGGTGTCTTGCCATCATTCTTGGTTGTTTTCGGAGGCATTTTAGTGCAGGGTTTATTTGTATTGAGATTGGGATGATTTCCCAAGAGGAGGGCGCACCATTTCTTGGAGGGTGGCTAGATCCAAGGGTCTAGAAGGTCCTTTGGTGATTTGAGCACTTGGGTTTCCATTGCAGCATCCTAATCTATCATTCTAGCCAATTTGTGGAGCCATTGGAGGTATTTAGGAGAGAGGTCGCATTATTAGGGTTTCAGCCATCCAAGAGGGCGCACCACACATTGGAGGAGATTCAGATCCATAGGTTTGAGAGGCATCTTGGAGATTCGGGCACCTGGGTTGTTCTTTCCATCACCCGATCTAGCGTTTGGAATCTTTCTTGGGGTGCTTGGACACATTTGGTAGCAGGGCCAAATTGTTGAGGAGATTCAACATTCCAGCAGGACATGACATCTTCCAATGGGGGTTTGACACTTCATACGACCCATATCTATCTTGGCATTGGTCTTCATATCTTATCCAGCCTTTGGAGGCTTATTTTGTATTACCGGGATATTTTTGTAGTAGCACTATTGTCTATCTTCTTAGCCATCTGTTGAGCATTCTAGAACGACATATTCATTGTAGCAGGTTTCTCTATTTCATGAATAAAAGAAGATTTGAGATGTTTTGGCTTGTCTATCATATTGCATATGGTTGAGGTATGTCCATGATTGCATATTGCTGCAAAAACTCATATAAACACATCAGTAAACCCTAAGGCCTAAATCAAGAGGCCATTCTACAAGTAACACATGTAAACAAGTAGATCATCCAAGTGTTTGACGAAATACCTCACCCAACAAAATTTTTAAAAGACACCAAAACCATGATGATCCTAGCATAATGGCTTGGTATCATTACACTATCCGTGGTATTCCGATGCTAGCTTGTGTCCATTTGACAAATTAGTGGTCAAACCCAAGATGCTACATTACCTGATAAATTAATCTGTGTCTCACCCTATCAAAGGAACTCGGAAGATCCAGTTTGATTATCATACCTTTTTCTTTCCAGGATTGGCTAGAGTGGATGGCTTCCTAGGAAAGGATTATGTTGTCACTGATGTTTCTGCCTTTGATGAAGCCTCCTTGATTTTCCGAGATAATTGCGTAGGATATTTTTGAGCCTGTTGGCCATGATTTTAGTTATAATTTTGTAGTGAGTGTTGCAGAGGGAGATTGGTCTAAATTGGTCGAAGGAAGTGGATCCTTTTTTGGGGGGGATGAGGGATAGGAGGGTAGAGTTGGTGCTTCCTCCAATATTTCTGCAATATTATGAGTTTTGAATCATTATGTGGAGATTGTTCTTGATAATTTTCTAGTAAAATTTGATGAAACGAGCCATGAATCCATCTGGGCCTGAGGCTTTGTCAGGCTCCATATTTTCTATAGCTTTTTTGATTTGTTTTTTAGAGATCGGTGTTGTGAGAGCTAAGTTGTCTTCCATAGAGACCCTTTTGGTGATAAAGTTTAGGACATCATAGGTGATGGATTCCAGAGGAGGGGGCTCTTCTGAATAGATATCTTTGAAGTGTGTATGGGCATATTTCTTGATGTACTCAAAATTGATGAGGGTTTTCTCTTGGGTGCAGATTTCTTTGATAGAGTTGAATTGATTTTGGCCTTCCACCTATTTGTGGAAGAAGTTTTTGTTTTTATCGCCCAATTGAAGCTAGAGACTTCTATATTTTTGCTGCCAATAGTCCTCCTCCCGGTGATAGGAATGATGAAGATTCCTGTGCAATTGATGTTCTTTTTCCAAAGAGATGGGGTCTATCGGGAGGAGCTCTTCCTGGATTTGGTGTTGTTCCAGGGCTTGCTGTACTTCCAACCGCTGATGGAGCAGGGTTTTGAGAGATTTGGCCCAGGATTTAAGAGCCGATTTAAGTTTCCTTAGCTTCTTTTCCCAGATGAAGAAGGGGGGGGGCATGATTTCTACCTTCCAGACTAAGGAGACAATGTCTAGAAACCCTTGATGTTGAATCTTGGTGGGACTAAAATGAAAAGGGATGGGGCCTATATTGTGCTCATGATAAATTGTTAAGAGGATGGGCTTGTGATCCGAGGCATTAAACGAGAGAATGGAGAAATCAAGAGAAAGGCCAAGAAGAAGGAGGGAGTGTTGAGATAGAAATCTGTCACGCCTAGATGCGATGTGTCCTGGGCCTGATCTTATGTTGGACCAAGTGAACAGTCCTTTGGGGGGCTTAATGTATTCCAGATCCCAATCCCAAATTAGGTCATCGACAGTTTCCCTAAGATGGTCTATGACTAGGGTTCCCCCTTTTTTATCTTGGGCGTTTAGGGTGAGATTCAGGTCCCCCACTAGGATTATATTCTCCAGGCGATATAGCTACAGGTAATCTTGGATAGAGTTCCAAAAATATCATTTTTTTCTGTAAGAAGGACTGGGACATAAATGTTGAAGAGGCTTACTTGAAGGCATGTATATTGATGGTGGAGGATTGTGAATATCCAGTGTGAGATGGCAAAGGAGAGGATCAATTTGAGCTTGTTGGGGTTCCATAGAGTTCCTAGGTCTCCTGAAGCACCTCAGGAGCTTATGGCAATTCCTATGCCGGAATTCCAGAATGTCTTTTTGGTGTGTAAGAATTGTTGCTCTTCCAACTTGCTCTCCTGGACTAAGAGGATGTCTGGGGTGGCTATGCACATTAAATATTTCATTGCTTCAGCTTTTTGTTTGCTTCCAAGACCCCTACAGTTCTAGGAGATGATTTTCATTACCTAACTTTGTTGGTGGTGGTCGTTCCTTTATGGAACTGCCCTTGTTGCCTTGTTGTTCTTGGATTGATCATGCCGTCCAGAGTTGATTGTCCTCCTTGCAACTTGTCTTTGTAGGTTTCTTCTTCTCTACATTCCTTTGCTGATTTCCTTCCTCTCTTTGAAGTTTTCTTAGTGCTTTGTATTGGATCTATTTCCCCTTCCTCTTCTTCCGATAGATCTTCCTATGAGCCCTGGTCTTGATGGATTACTTCTTGGGGGAGGACTACATTGGGTGGAGGGGTAGGATTTTCTCTTTTGTTTTCTGGAAGGTCGGGTTGGTAGGAGGAGTAGTTTCAACCATGTTCCCTTCAGTTTTTGGTTCTTTCAGGGCATAGAATTTGTTACTAGGTTTAGGTTGATTTTTTTTTTGACGGGGCTTCCTTTTTGGGTAAAGGAGGGTTTGGGGTTTTTCCTTCTCAGCGTGGGCTAGATTTGTTTTCCTTGTGTCTCTTGGGTTGCTGCAATCCATCATCCAGGTCTTTTTCTTGCTGGGATTGGGGGATTTTTGGACAGATTTTTTGAAAATGCCCATACTCATGGCAGTGTCTGCATTTAAATGACAATTGTTCATAGTCTAGCTTCTAGAAGTGTTGTCAGTCACCTACAATCAATTTTCTAGGGTCAAAGTTGGGGGTCCAACGATTTAGGTACAACCCTTGGGGCCCCATGAAGTATGACCCATTTCTGAAGATCAAATTGCGATTGTCTCTGGAGATGAATTCAAATAGGAAAAACCCCCGACCGACTGCATAGCAGGTGATGCTGTTGGTGATCAGGGAGTGCCAATTATTCTGGATCCAGTTTTCGGTAGTGCGAGGTGAGGGCCAGAGCTCGAGCCCAACAAACTGTCCCACTAGGGATTGATCTGCTAATGACACCGTTATCTGCATAGGTTGATCCAGAGGGAGGGCGATTGATGGAATTTCATCCATCCTTTTGACAAACTTGGGGTGTGGATCAGAGGCAGGATTTTTTCCTTCGGCTATGAGCAGGCGCTTGAAGGTAGTTGCGTCAATGAGAGGCGATGACTCGCCGCCCTTTTCAAAGCTCATGGAGGGTAAGATCAGACCTAGTTCTCTCCAAAGCTAAGCAGTGGTTTGCAATTATATTCATAATTGTTATTATGAATAAGGATGGAAATAAAATTTATAAATGAAAATTTATGTAATTGTATTTAGAAATTTAGAAATATTATATTTATAATTATTATTATGAATAAGGATGGAAATAAAATTTATAAATGAAAATATATGTAATTGTATTTGTTTTATTTTGACTAAATTTATTATATAATAGTTTTTAATTTATTATATTATGTAATGAGATATTTATAATTTTATATATTAATTATTGAAAATAAAAATTTTAAATTAAATTATTTAAAAATTTGTAAAAACTTTAAATTAAATTTATAAAATTTGTGAATTATGAAATTATTGAGGATAATCATCATTTTATTTTAATTCCTCAATTTTCTTTCAATTTTATAAATTAATTGATAATGATGATGATGATTAAGAGGGTTACTGATTACTTGTGATCCTATAGAATTTTGTTTCTGAAGCTTTCCAAGATCACCATAGTTTTGTTGAGTCAAGAGGTTAGGAAGGTTGGTAGTGTGACAAATATTTTGAAAATGAGATCTAATCTGGGTATAGGCTAGACAATCTAATAGAGGGTGATTTTCATCTTTAAACTTCTTAGTGTCACAAAGGTGACACACTATTTCATACCAAGACGTTTTAGGAATTGGCCAACCTCTAGTTTCACTATGGAGATCATGAGAATTTGTTCTTATCTTAGCTATACTTATTTTTTTCTTTACAGATAGATCATTTTGATCTTCTAGATTAACGTTGATTACATCCTTATAATACCTTAATTTTCTTTTTTCCTCTAACTCTTTATCACACCAAATTTTCTCCTTAAATTTTGATTTGATGATATTTTTAATAGTATCTTTATTCTGCAAAATGGTGTCTTCCATGATTCCCCAATAGTTTAGTCGATGGTGGTTACGACTTGATTTTGAAGCAATTTTAGGAAGCCTCTTGTCTGCCATGTTGTTTAACTTGTTCTTATAAATTAGGTATCTAGTCATAGCCATGCTCTCAATGGTGGAAAGGATTGTTTCTAAGAGGAGAATGTGATAGGGCATATTTCCTTTAATTTTGATATTATAGGTTATAAAATTCTTTTGTATTTGCTCCATCTTTCTCCAGGATTCACGAGAGATACTACATCGCCAAAATTCACATCCATAAAGAATAACACGTGTAACTAGAGTATCAAATATGAGTTTCTTCTTATCCCAACTCCAAAGATCGGTTGATTTACAATTGTTCTCAAACCCATAATAAGCTTTCCATCCCCCGACAATCCTTTTCTCAATGCTATAATTCTAGTTGAACTTGTGGTGAATATAAATTCCAAGATATTTGTATGAATTCACTTCTTCCAAGTTGTTGTCATATACAAAGGTATCATAAGTGATCTTATTGGATTTAATACTCATGACCTTAGCCTTATCAGTATTAATAGTCATACCCATATTGGAGGAAAAATCCTTGAGGATTCTTAGTTGGTTTTAAACATCATGGGGAGTCCTTGCCATAAGAACAATATCATTGACATAAAGAAGAAGATTGATGACTATTCCAGTGAGAGTTGGGCCAACACAACCTGCTTTCTCCAAGCAATCTTATAACTTGTCAATGTAAATTCCAAAAAGGGTAGGGGACAAGGGACAACCTTGTTTGACTCCAATATTGCAATTAATCTCTTTCAACCAACCCTCAGTGTTTTTAAACTTAGAAATAATGTTCTCATACATCCTTATTGTAGCAACCCTCAACTCAAGAGGTACTTTTATCTCTTCCAACCTATTCCAAAGGTTTTTCCTAGGAACCATGTCAAAATCTTTTCTAAAGTCAACAAAACAACAAAGAAGATTGGTTTTAGTATTGTGGAAATCCTCTGCAATGATCCTAAAGGCAACAAGATGGTCCATAGTTGAATGATATCTCCTAAAACCAGCTTAGCCTTTAGCTCTTTTACCATGACTTTCTAGTCAAAGGCTAATCTTCTTTTCCAAAATAATTCCATAAAGCTTGGCTAAAATTGGGATAATCATAATGGTCCTATAATTAGAGGGAATGTTTCTATCTCCATTTTTAAAAATAGGAGCAATGAGGCTTTGCGTCCAAGGTTTAGGGAAGCCCTGCTTGACTACTAAATTGAAGAGCTTGTGTATGTGAGGGATAAGGATAGGCCCTCTGATTTTAAAAATTTCAGCTCGGTAGCCCTCAATGTCTTATCTTTCCCATTTGTGAACTGTTTAACCTTGAACTCTATGTCATATTTAGTATTGTGGTTTATAATTTGTCTCTAGACTGTTTTAGGATCCAACTTAGATAGTTGTGAAATTTTCTCTTGCCTTTTATTGATATAGTATCTTTTTTTCTTTTTAATTACGGATTTGTACATATTGATCTTATTGAGTTTTAATGACTCATTAGAAGAATACCTAATGGATTTCCTAGAAATTTTACATTCTTTATCATACCAAGGGTTGGTCATTCTATTATTCTTTTTACAAGACACCTCGAAAGATAACATGTTAATAGAAGTGGAAAGGGTAGTTGTAAAATTATGATAGAGTTTGTCAATGTTGTCCTTATAAGTTAGGAGATTTAATAGAAAAGGTCAACTTTACTTTTTTCAAAGCACAATTTCCTTTGATTATCAGAATTCTCTTTAATGGCGCTCCTGTGCATGGAAAATTTTAGAGTTAGGGTTAAAGGTTTATGATCAGAGTGAGGTTCATGGTCATTTAAAAGGTCAAAAATTGTTATTTGGTTGGAAACAGGGATATCAGATATCACATAATCTATGACACTACTACCTAGCCCATGAGTACAAGTCATCTGGTTCAAGTTTGGCCACTTCATTACTCCATTGCAAATTATTTGGTCTTAAGAGCTGTAGAGCTTGACCAACTCAATATCAAACAAATACTCAATTAGGTCTTCATAGCTTATGTTGCAGCTATTAGATAAAACAAGGCCCTCATCTAATCATAAAGGATTATGGTTGAAATCAATACTTAAAAGAGTAGCTTGTTTAGTTTCATTCCTAGCATTAAAGTCTCCTAGCATGAGGATACTACCTTCATTTTTCAAACTATAAATATCTTGTTCTAAATTATTATAGGGACAATTTCTATCTATATTGTTTTTCTTATAAAAACTAGAATTAATAGGTGCAAAATAACAAATTGCTATATACATTTTCTTAGCATTGGTGTCTGAAATTTCTATCCAAAAGAAAAAATTACAATGAATTTGATATTTTCATTTTCACTATAATAAATATAAAATTAGTATTTTAATAGATATTTAAATACATTCACATTATTTTGTTTGTCATATGAGATAAATACATCAAATAAACCCATCTACATTATGGAACAAAATTCACTTAACAATCACTGCCAAGATCATGAAATATAAAATAAAGTATGTCCGCAAAGAAAAAATTCATAATTTTTTTAACAATGCTCATAAGATAAAAGAAACAATATTTACTTATTTACTTTCCAAGTTTGTTATATTTTTTATAAAGCAAAAAAAAAATATTACTTTTCATGTATTTATAATGTAATATTTAGTTAAACATGAAATTAGTTTGTTATATTTGTTATAAAAAAAAAAAAAAAAATTCTTACTTTTCATGTATTTGTAATTTTGTGGACAAGTTAATTATTGTTGGATCATTGAGAGGGGGGTGAATCGATAATAGAGAAATAATCATTTTGAACCACAAAATGCAAGTGTTATATCAATGTAGAATTATCATCCAATAGTTGCAGAGTAAACAAACAATGAACAAATGAAAAATCATACACATACACAGTACACCAGTATTTTTATGTGGAAACCGAAACTAGGAAAAAACCACATAATGTTTTTTCTTATATGTATTTAAGAATTACATTCATTGGAAGCACCAAATTCCTTTATTTTCCAGCTGCAACTAGAAGGAGGATCCAACCCCCTAGTTTCTAAGGATACAACCTGAGGGAAGCTCCAACTCCCCAATTCTCTGGCTATAACCAGAAGGAGGCTACAACCCCCTATGTTCTCTGGCTACAAATAGAAGGTCACTACAACCACCTGTCCTTGCCCTATCCAACTGCCCTGAAATATACCTAGAATGATGGAACCACTATCACACTAGCATTGTGAGATATACTACTATAAACATGTACCAATCAACTTGTACCATAAACAAGTGCATCAACCATGCACCAAATATGTACCAATCATGCATCAAATACACATAAACTATGACTCATCAAGATGTACCAACATCATCAACTATACACCTCATGTATGTGCCAACTCATCAACTAATTGTCTCTACCATGTACTCAAACATATACCAAATACATATACCAATATAACCATCAAAATTTCTCTATCAATACATCACACTATCCATAACCAAATACCATAAACCATTACATCAAACCATGTGCCACAACCTCACTCTTATTCAAACTCTATCTGTAATATACCTCAACCAAAATCCCTCATCAATTTCCTCATCCAAATATGATTAGTAACTCTATAATAGACCTGGTGTATATGATCACATACCTAAAAACCTTCCTTAACTTTAACAACAAGAGACTAGCATTTTCATCAAACTTTACTTTAGTCTCACATGACTAATTTTGGATTAGTCAACAACCCTAACTTGAAATAATCATAACTATGTACCTGTAATAAATAAGGATCTACAAATGGTACACAATGTTCTTTAGTGTCTTTAAAGAAATTCCTCCATATTTCACTACTTGGAACCTCTCAGAAAATGAGTTATAGAAAAAATGACATACCTTGTTGAATTCTGGCTTATTCTATAGAGCGAACTTGTAGAGCATGCCCCACACAGAATATTTGTTGTATGGATCTGAAAATTGTTCACAGAATACTACATACTGTACTATAACCAATACATTTCATCTTAATGAATTTGGATCTATTATGAATAAGTTGTGATGTTTTTACCTGAACCGTCATTTTTAGACTAGTTTCAGGACTAGCCACAAACCCTATTTTCCACAGTGTGTAACTCCAAAACTACAACGACCCACAAGATGAAATTTGTATCACAACTACTTGTATATGTTTCCTCAATGGCCTACCAATTTCATAGTCTAAATCATTCTAGAAAAATAATTATTGTGGAAATGGTGAGATGACCTGTAAATAACAAACCTTAGAAAGCATTATCAAAAGAATTTATCCTCCCTTGAATTTCAGCCTTATTTTCTTCAACTTCCCTCTAAAATTAGGCTTATATATCCTTTGGTTACCTCGTTCACCTGTATATATTCAATATGCTCAAGTGTGGTTAAAATTAGAGAGCCTTGCCTCTTATTTATACTTTCATGTAGCTTCCTCAAGGGGTTACCTTTTAACCATCTTAACCCACTTTCCTTATTTTAGGGTTAACCCACTTCTAATTTCTACATTAAATTTATTATTTAAATAATTTATTTTGTATTAACTTTGAATTATAGTACACCCATCACTTCACTTTATTATTTACCTTCTAAAATCTCTTAAACCAATTTGACTACTTTGACCTTTTGGGGCTTCTAGATGACTCACGAGGGTTCTCCAACTTCACATGGACATAACTCTCTAGATGTCAAGAGTTATCTGATGTTCCACATACCACTAGAAATGGAATGACATGTAATATCCATCTTGGATAGTATTTCCTACAAAAATATCAAAACTCATACCATTATCCATCAAACAAACTTGGGTCCATTACCCAAACTTGAGTTCTCCAACTTCTCAAGGCCATAACTCTCTAACCGTGAGGATTTATGTGACGTTCCACATACCACTAGAAATGCAATGACATGTACTATCCATATAGAATAGTCTTACCTTCATATATATTAAAAACTATAACATTATACATGAAACAACCTTTGGTACATTACCCAAACCTTTGTGCTACTGGAATTTGCTACTGAACTCTCTCCAAGGGTTGACATCAATCACTAAGGGTTGACATCAATCTAAAATATCACTCTCCAATGGTTGAAATAAATGACAACCAACCATCCATACCAACTGTCCATCAACCTAATCCAACTGTCTGAAAATCTCCCCCTTTGGCATTGATGGCAACACCAACATTGATGGCAACACTTAGTCATGATAACATTAATGTTTATATTCCTCATCAATGTTTCTATATCTCCCACTTTGATATCAATGAAAAAGGGTATCTCCCTTTGGGGCTTCTCCCCTTGACTGAACTCTCCTTGGGGCTACTCCCCATGTCTATATGCCTTTGTTTTTTATTTGTGTTTATAAGTCTAAATACTCTCTCTCCCTTCATATGAATAACATCTCCCCCTTTGAAAAAGGGTATCACTCTGAAGTTGTATCTCTCATTCTTCCCTTGTGACAATCTATCCCCTTGGAAACATGTCTCTATTCTCTCTCTCCAAGCATTTACCTTTGCATATGATAAATCTCTCCCCCTTTGTCATCAATGGAAAATGTATCTTTCCATCCAGGGATGCTCCCCTAAAAAAATTCTTCCTGAAACTAATCTCCCAACATGAATTGTCATATTTATGGTGCTTCCTTGTGTACATATAAGACATATAAGATAATAATTCAAAATCATTCATTTTGGAGTAGAAATTACTTCTAGTCTCTGGCAAAGATACTCAAAGGCTTCCCGGGGAAGTAGTTTTGTAAAGATGTCTGCCACTTGTTCTTTTGCACCCACATATTCAAATATGATGTTCTTCTCTACAACCTGTTCCTATAGAAAGTGATACTTGATTGGAATGTGCTTCGTCTTGGAGTGCATCACTGGGTTCTTTGAGATACTGATGGCGCTTGTATTATCACAATAGATTGGAATGGGATCATCATAATCAACCTGTATATCTATCAAATTTTGTTTCATCCGTAGAACCTGTGTACAGCATGCTTTTACTGCAATATAATCTGCCTTGACTATAGATAAGGATACTGATGATTGTTTCTTTCTTAGAAAATATACTAAACACTCACCTAAGTAGAACATTTCTCCATTGGTGCTTCATCGGTCATCAATGCAACCTGCCCAATCTGCTTATGTGTAGGCAATAAGTGATAGATCATTTCCTTTGAGATACCATAATCCAAACTCTTATGTTCCTTTGAGATATCTGAAAATCCTTTTCACTTCTAATACATGTGATTCCTTTGGTGCTACTTGAAAAATGTGCCACCTGTCCAACTACCTGCATTACATCTAATCCGGATTCTATCACATATAGTAAGATACCAATCATTGACTTGTATTTACTCTAGTCTATAGACTTTGAATCATCATCTTTGCTCAACTTGCAACTGGTTTTCATAGGAGTGGTAACTGGTTTGCAATCTTCCATTTCAAACTTCTTTAGCATTTCTTTGATATACTTAGTTTGAGAAATAGAAATTCCTTAGTTGCTTTGACGTATCTGAAGACCTGGAAAGAAGGATAGTTCTCCAAGTAATGACATTTCAAATTCATTATGCATATCCTTTTCAATTTTTTGTCTTAACCTGTCATTAGTACTTCCAAAAACAATATCATCAACATAAATTTCAATTAATAAAATACTACCTTGAGTTACCTTGATGTAGAGGTTATTGTCTGCGCTTCCTTTCCATAGTTCGTAGGGAGTTTTTCTACCTTGAGTTCGTAGGGAGTTTTTCTACCTTGATCTGAATTTCTACCTTGACTGATCATGATCATTATTGAACCTTCTTTGTGGCTTGAACATGGATGGTCTTCTTGAACATGTATCTTCAATAGTTTTCTTAGATTTTGGTTGACCATGATTCCTCCCTTTGAGTACTTCTGCATAACTCTTTCTATTTTCGTCATTCTTCTTTTCTAGAAACCTAGAGTGATTCTCTTCATTCTCTATAACTTATGTGGATGTTTCTATCTCTTCAACGTTTTTGTTGAGCTTGAAAATTTTACTTCTCAATGTGACAACTTCTTCTTCAATCTTCTCAACCTCTTCTTCTTTATTTATTATCTAAGACTTCATGACTTCTTCTATTCTTTTCGCTTCTTCAAGATGGATTTTTAATGTGATTATTTCTTCTTCAAGTCCTTTCTCTTCTTGACCAAACTCTGCCTCAAGCTAGTTTAGATCGTTAGTTCTTTCCTTAAGATGATTTGTCAATATCTTCTCTCTCATTTCTACTTCCTTTTGTGCTGCTATGTTGGCTTCCAAATACTACTTTTGATATTCAATATTTCCTTCGATCTTTCTGGCTTCTTCGAGATGAGTTCTTAAGTTCTCGATGACCTGTTGGGTTTCTTAAAAAATGTGAACAATCTCCTTTTGTTTCATCAATTTTTTCTTGAGTGAATTGTTTTCTTCTCTTTCTTTTCTTAGTTCATCTAAAACACTAATCAATTCTGCTTCATAGTTGTCTTCCTTTTCAATTAGTTTTTTTGTCTCATTTCCTTCATGGAATTCTATTTCAAGATGTCCGCATTTTTTGCAATTAAAGAAAAACAACATACCTCTGTTAATTATGTACTCTTCATCTTTTGAATCTATTTGACATGGTGAACATATTTCTTTCGAATAATGTAGTTCTTCCGATAATTTCTAAAAAACAAAACTCTCACCACAAAAATTTAAATTAACTTATTTCTTCTTGATCTATACCTGCTTCTTTGGCATTTTCTGAATCTGCGATGGGTGAAGAATATATTTCATGTAACTTACCCCAAATTTCTTTGGCTGAAGAACACTTACCAACCTTTTCTCTTACTGGATTAGGTAATCCTTCCTAGATGAAATCCATTGCTATTTTGTTATTCTTCTTCAATTCCTTCTTGGCTGCAGTCTTTGCCCTTTTTGAACTATCATATCCTGTAACGACTGATAGCCAAATATAATACCCTTGTTCCTATAAACATAATTTTTTCCTTCCACTCCATAACTCATACTTTAAACCATTCTGACCATTAAATAGTGGTACTCCATTCTTAGAATAATCCATGATCTCCTTCCAGTGGTTAAACTGTTTCATGAAGGAGCCCACTTTGATACCAATTGTTGGATTACTGAGAGGGGGGGTGAATCAATAATAGATTAATAATCCTTTTAAACCACAAATTGAAAGTGTTATATCAATGTAGCATTATCATGCAATAGTTTCAGAGTAAATAAAAAATGAACAGATGAGCAATCATACACATACACAATACACCAATGTTTTACATGGAAACCCAAACCGGGAGAAAACCACATAATTATTTTTCTTATATGTATTTAAGAAGTACATTCATTGGAAGCACCAACTTCCTTTGTTTTCCAGCTGCAACTGGAGGGAGGCTCGAATCCCCTAGTTTCTCAGGCTACAACCTGAGGGAAGCACTAACTTCCCAATTCTCTGGCTACAACTAGAAGGAGGTTACAACCCCCTATGTTCTCTGGCTAAAACTAAAAGGTGGATACAACCACCTGTCCTTGCCCTGTCCAATCGCCTTGAAATATAAGTAGAATGATGGAACCACTGTCACACTATCACTGTGAGATATACTGTTGTAAACCTGTATAGATCAACTTGTAATCAACCTGTACCATAAACAAGTGCATCAACCATGCACCAACCTGTACCAATCAAATTGTAATCAGCCTATACCATAAACAAGTGCATCGACCATGCACCAAATTGTACCTCAACTTGTACAATCAAAGAGTGCATCAACCATGCACCAAATATGTACCAATCATGCATCAAATACACATAAACTATGACTCATCAAGATGTACCAACATCCTCAACTATACACCTCATGTATGTGCCAACTCATCAACTAATTGTCTCAACCATGTACCCAACATATACCTCAACCATATACCAAATACATATACCAATATAACGATCAAAAGTTCTCTATAAATACATCACACTATCCATAACCAAATAGCATAAACCATTACATCAAACCATGTGCCACAACCTCACTATTATACAACCTCTATCTGTAATATATCTCAACCAAAATACCTCATCAATTTCATCATCCAAATCTGATTTGTAACTTTGTAATAGTGTTGGGTATGTGTTATATTCTTTTCATGTGTGTGTGTGGGCGCGTCAGATATGATAACTGTGTTTGACGATACCTCTAGTAGTTTTCTTTGTGTCATGTGCATCGGGCGCTTTCCTAGGGGGGTCCTAGGGAGGGTAGGCATTCCCCCCCCCTAGTTACGTGCAATGTTCGACAATGGGCAGTAGCTCGAGACAACACCCCCAATTTTTTTTTTGGGGCGGTTTTTGCTATTTTTAATGGATTTTGCTATTTTTAGTGGTTTTGTAAATTAATCCCAGATTAAGGGATTAGGTTTTTGGTATCTATGGAATACCTAAAACCATTGTATATATATTGTATGGTGAATGGTGAAATTCGAGATAATGAATATAGGAAAGGTTTTCCTGGTTGAGGGTTTCCAGTATAAAATCTCTGTGTACTATGTGTATGAGCCATTGATTAAATTTTGTTTTGCTTAAGAATCTATATGCATTGATTTACTTCATATGTTTAAAACTTAAAAATAAACCTAGTGTATATGATCACATACCTAAAAACCTTCCTTAACTTTAACAATAAGAGACTAGCATTTTCATCAAATTTTACTTTAGTCTCACATAAATAATTTTGGATTAGTCAACAACCCTAACTTGAAATAATCATAACTATGTACATGTAATGAATAAGGATCTGAAAATGGTACACAATGTTCTTCAGTGTCTTTTATGCAATTCTTCCTTATTTCACTACTTGGAACCTCTCAGAAAATGAGTTATATAAAAAAATGGCATACCTTGTTGAATTATGGATTATTCTAGAGAATGAACTTGTAGAGCATGCCCCACATGAAATATTTGTTGTATGGATATGAAAATTGTACACAGAATAATAAAGACTATACTCTAACTAATAAATTTTGTCTTACTGAATTTGGATCTGTTATGAAAAAGTTATGATGTTTTTACCTGAACCACCTTTTTTAGACTAGTTTCAGGACTAGCCACAAACCCTATTTTCCACAACGTGTAACTCCAAAACTACAACGACCCACAAGACGAAATTTGTATAAAAACTACATGGATATGCTTCCTCAATGGCCTCCCAATTTCACAGTCTGAATCATTATAGAAAAAAATTTATTATAAAAATGGTGAGATGACCTGTAAATAACAAACCTCAAAAAACATCATCAAAAGAATTTATCCTCCCTTGAATTTCGACCTTCTTTTCTTCACCTTCCCTTTTAAATTCGGCTTAGATATCCTTTGGTTACCTCATTCACCTATAGATATTCAATATGTTCAAGTTTAATTAAAATGAGAGAGCCTTTCCTCCTATTTATACTTTCATGTAGTTTCCTCAAGGGGTTACCTTTTAACCATCTTAACCCACTTTCCTTATTTTAGGGTTAACCCACTTCTAATTTCTCCATTAAATTTATTATTTAAATAATTTATTTTGTATTGCATTTGAATTATATTACACTCATCACTTCATTTTATTATTTACCTTCTAAAATATCTTAAACCACTTTGACTACTTTGACCTTTTGGGGCTTCTAGATGACTCATGAGGGTTCTCCAACTTCACATGAACATAACTCTCTAACCATGAGGAGTTATGTGACGTTACACATACCAATGAAAATGGAATGACATGTACTATCCATATAGAATAGTCTTTCCTTAAAATATACCAAAACTCATACCATTATCCATCAAACAAACTTGGGTTCATTACCCAAACCTGGATTCTCCAGCTTTTCATGACCATAACTCTGTAACCATGATAAGTTATGTGACGCTCCACATACCACCAGAAATGGAATGAAATTTAATATCTATTTAGAATAGTATTACCTTCAAATGTTTTAAAACTCGTACCATTATACATGAAACAACCTTGGGTCCATTACCCAAACCTTTGTGCTACTAGAAGTCTCTACCAGACTCTCTACAAGGGTTGACTTCAATCAATAAGGGTTGAAATCAATCTACAATATCACTCTCCAATGGTTGGAATCAATGAAAACCAAAAATACATACCAATTGTCCATCAACCTAAGCCAACTGTCTGACAATTATAATGTAATATTTGATTAAAAATGAAATTACAAAGTAGTTGGTATGAAGACTTTGTAATAACTTTTATTAATTTTTAATATTATAATTTCTAAAATCTTATTGTAATAATATGATATGATCTTTGATAGGCCTTCGTCAATGTCTAAATGAATGACTTTCACTTCAACTATCTGTAAAAGTTGATTTTTTTTATCCTTCAAGGACTGAATTTTAGCTTGCATCCTTTCCAAATTTTCTATCTTTCCAACAATTGTTGGTACACCCGCTCCTTCACTTCATGGCTATCCTATAGCTCAAGATTTTTCACATTATGTACCTCTGGTATTTTTATATTTTTCTTTAGGATCTTAATTTCATTTCTTTTCTAGTTCATCATCTCCCCCATAGATGTGGGGTGTTAGGGTCTTCCCCTAAGGAAATAATCTTCCTTTCCAATTCATTTATTTGAGTTTTCTTAGCTCTAGTTTCCAATTTATCCTACTTAAATTGAATGTCAATATTCATCACCATTTCCCTCATCTTATTTTCACTAACAAAAGAATGAAGCCCTCCTTTGTATAGAACATCATTGGTTTGATTATGTAGCTCAACCATATCCCACCCAATATGAATATTTCCCAGCTTGATATTTATCTGGGTAGCCTTATAATATGCAAGAGTAAGGGGATTTGAAACTTTTGATTCTAACATTACGAAATTAAGGGCATTATGTTGGTAATCCATAACAGAGAGATGCTTTTTTTGGATGTTACCTGAGAACACATCTCATTCTTCATGTCTTTATTATGCCTCCTTATGTCAAAGTAGTGAGAGAAAAGACAAGGATGCTTCTAAGAGACTCCTTCAATGGTAGAAGTAATAGCTTCCATTGATGACAATAGAGATGAAGTAAGATGTTCAATTGTGATAGTAGAGGATTTCGGATTTGGACCTTCTTCATTGGATCCCTATGTGATCTGCAACATGCTTTTTCCTTTATCCAAGAGCTTAGTAAGGACCTCCTATGTATCTAGTCCTTCATCACTCTTTGGTCATTTACTATGTTGTTCATCTGTTTCCATATCTAACTGAATACCTGAGAAAGTCCTCTTCCCAATTTGAAATTATTTTCTTTGAGGTGTCTGAAGGGCCTTTGTTGGATCCATTGATTGATAAGTAGTTTAACTCTAAGCTTCTTCCATTAAACTCTTCCTAACCTCCTCTCATGAATCCAAGTTGGAATTTCTCTCCAAAACAGGGTTTGACTGATGTTTATATGTAGGTCTCCTTGCAGTAGTTATACCTTGTGGATCATATGTCCATCTTATTGCTTTCTCAAAATTTATCTTTTGTAACATTTCTTCAACAACAATTAGGGAATTTATCAACTTGACTATGAAAGGGTCCAATTCTTTAGGTATCTTGAAATTAATAACTTGCCTATGTTGAGAAAAATGAAAATGATTTGATATGAGCCTTTTCCTTATATACTCCAAAGAAAATATTCTAGGAATTAAAAAGACTAGCATATTGTAGGGTTCTTGCTCAAAATCACATATTCTGATGATAGTGTATTTTTTAGCTAGATACCAATGCCATGTGATGGTATCCTTACTTAATTGTAGAATTTTCTTTATTGGGGGAAACATCCTAGGAGGTGAAACCATGTGGATCAAAGTGTAGCAAGCCCTCATGAACTTATTAACAAAAAGAATAAATCCTTTATTGTGCTCTTTTCTCCTTATTTCCTCAGTCCATTCAATCACAGGTTTAGGGATTATTGAATCCTCTATTACCTTGACTCCCAAAATTTCAAAATGGGGGGAATTTTTAAAAAATATCAGGTAGATCAGGTGGGCCTAGTACCTAAGAGACTTTGTACAATGGAAACTGGACAATTGGAAATTAATGATTCCACTTAGAAAGTTATCATAGTCAAACTTGTTACATGTAAAAGACTCCATAGGGAACAAGACTGGAAAAATACCTAGAATAGACTCATCTACAGTCTTATCACGCTCATAACATAGGATCTGACAAGTCATGGAAATGGCTTGCGTAGTTATGTCAGGAAAAATGGTAGATTTGAATGGAGGTGGGATGGTTGGAAGTGGGGTAATTGAATCCAATAACTTGATTAATAACTTGTCCTTTTTAGGTTGAGATAATTTTTGGTATTTGGAGGCCATGGAATCATCATCTATATATTCTTGAGAAATAGGTTCATCAAAATGATGTACTTGATCAATAGATTCTCTTGAAAATGAACATATTTTTGAAATATTGTAACTGTAAAGAGTATTATATTTATTATTGATGTATTATTCATTAGATAAATCCCCTTTTATGGATTGATCATGTTGAGCATTGTAAATGACCAAATCCCCTTTTATAGATTGGTCAAACCCTAATTGTAATAGGCAGAATGAGAAGTCGACCCCCAGATTAAATTAAGGTGGTTCTAACTATCCAAAATAAGAAGTTGGCCCTGCCAGTGAAAAGACACCTTAGTTCAACGCCTGCCAGATTGTATAAATAAGAGAGGTGAGTGCCTCATTTGTTCACACACTCACTTGTTCATTNNNNGAGAGAGAGAGAGAGAGAGAGAGAGAGAGGTGCATTATTGGGAGAGGAATTTCTATATTTGTTTGAGTTATCTCTTGGCATTGTATTGGCTATCAATAATAAGGAAGTTTTTGTTGGGTTTTCTCCCCCATGAGGGTTTCCCAGGATAAATGATGTGTCTCTTATGATTATGTATTTCTCAGTGATCCTATCTATGCTATTGTTATCTAGTTAAATGAAAAGAACTCTAATAATAGCTTAAACCTTAACATGGTATCAAAACTAAGATGAAGAGAGCATCTTTCACAAGAGAAATTGAAAAACGTCACTGTTACCGTACATGCAAATTAGGGATTTTTGTTGATGAAGTAATTCAGCCCCAAGACCATCTAAAAAAGTGTGCCATTCCTCAAGGATCACTTTGGCATCCTCAACGCAACTTTTCAGTGGATAGATCTCCTAAAAAGTGAAACCCTAGTTTTCACTGGGTACTAGACAACCAGAAGTACCAAAGTACCAGAAGTACCAAAAGTACCAGAAAACCAAAAGCACCAATTCAGAAATCCGCTGGTCAAGTTTGAGAGTGTAAAATTTGGATTTTCATAAATCTGATTGCACCAACCTACTCACCTCAGCTTAGTGCATCTATCCCCTGGATCAAAATTTCAAAATTTGAAGTTTGAAAAATTATGGGTTCCTCATAAAACCCTAAGTTGCAGTTGCAGTCTTAGTATCAGTCTCAGTATTAGTTGTAGTACCAGTTATAGTCACCCTTGAAGTTTTTAAGAGTTGGTAATTATTACCGCTTCTACCATATGGTGCCACTACTTGCAAATGCCATCAGAGGTATGTACTCACATATGTTTAAACTTTTAATATTTAAAGGGTATTTATAGGAGAAGGGAACTCTTACCATATATCTAGAAGGATATCAAGATCCAACACATTCATAGGAATAATGCAACCCAGGTTTGATTATTCTGATATGCATCTATTTGTTATGACATTATTTTGATATAGATTGCATGTTGAAGCTATGACCATCATACTAACCTTTGGTCAAAATTAAAGTCAAGGTATTATATGGATTAAAAGTTGAGCTCATAGATTTTACCCTCTAACCCAACCTTCTGTCAAGATAGCATATTGTCTTAGTACAAAAGACAGGTTGAAGAAAGAACTCATCATCTTGAGTGAAGGATACTTGGAAGAAAAGAAAGCACACTCATTCTTGAGGACAAGGCTCCAGGTCCTAGGTTTGATTAATCAATTTGATAAGATTCAAAGTTACACATGACAAGTTGATGACTAAACCTTTACAAGTAACCACTATAGTTGAGATAAAAGTCTTTGAAAAGTATTATACTTGGTAGCATGTGAGCATATGGAGGTAAATTATTAATGTAATCATTTTTCTGATACAACTAACACCTCCTCTAGGAGAAACCTCATGTGTTAGCTCTAGGTTGCCATGGAGGAATGTTTGATCACAACACTATAAGAGTGTTGACCTCATTTCGTATTGTATCTATTACCTATAATCTTTTCTTCAAACAAGTTACAAGTGATAGCTCTAAAGGAGCTACTATGATGATTGTTCGTGCTATTTATTTATCTACTATTATCAAAAGGATATTATTCTTGCTTGTTGTTTTGTTTACCTTGTCTTAGGTCACAGGTGATAACCCTGAGAAAGCTATAGTGAAGGTTGCATAAGGAAACATATTAGATGAGACATGAAGCAGACTATGTACATGACCATATACACTCACTTACCGAAGAAGATGAAGAAGAAGCTATCTCTTGAGATTCAAAATATCTCATATGAAGATTGACTGAAAGAAGTAGAAGGATCCAAATATGACAGAACATTAGAATGAGAAGCAGATCTCATTTGAAGCCTGACTCTCTCTTACGTATTTAGACTTGGTATACAACACCAAGTATACCCTATAAGAGATGATGAAGTCCTTGCAGACTCAGAAGAAATCAAGAGTAAGCTTGATCTCAGAAAGAATCAGATGAAGAGATAACTTACAAGAACAGAAGACATATGTCGTGAGAAGACTAGATCGTAACTTCCTAGACTCCTAGGAGATATGAAATCTCTAGGATGATTCACTTGTTTCAGTGACAAAGAAGGAAGCTAGTCAGAAATACTAGGATATGGATTCTTCCGTGAGAAGAGAAGTCAGTATTGAATTTTAATATTGATCTATACAGATCAAACATGTTGCAGATGTACAAATCCTGATGTATGTCCAGAGGATTCTCCCCCAAAAAGGGAGAATACTATGACGAGACACTTATTGAAGAAATAGTTCCAGTATTTATGAAGACAACCAAAACAAACATGATTCATATATAGTATGAGATGTAGGGGGAGAAATCCCCATATTTAAAATTGAGTGTCAGTTGGTATAGTACACCAATTGGGTCATGAAGACATGACTATGATAGCATTACCCCCATGTAAGAAGAAGAGATATCCTCAGTATCAGTTATTGATCCACTTTCAGTTTCAGATGAAACTATTGTCGTGATAAAATAAGAGGAGTTACTCTCATATTTTAGCAGCCACAATGAGAATGAAGTAGTCATTCTTAGCCTCAAAGCAGTTGCAGGTGAAGAGTCCCAGATTCCAGAAGGGATAGTTGCGGAAAGAGTAGAGGACATACTCCTAGATAGTGAGACAGATAGTGCCTTGCAGAAAGCACATAGAGCTAGCAAATGATTGTGCAGATTGAGTTGCAGTTGAGAAAGTGTACCAGATTGGTACAATGTAATGAGAAAACATTATTTGAAGATTGAAGACTCATGTCTGCCAATTGAAGAAGGATTTGTACGTGTTGAAGCAAGCTCCTAGAGATTGATATGGAAAAATTGATTGTTTCCTAACAATATTGGGCTTTACCAAGAGTAAAGATGATTCTAAACTTTACTTCAAGGTTATGAATGATGAGCCGGTGATATTGTTGTTGTATGTGGATGACTTATTATTAGCTAGAAAAGAAAGGCTCATCACCGAATGTAAGAAGAAGCTCACTGCAGAATTTGAGATGAAAGACCTTGGCCTAATGGATTATTTCTTAGGTCTTGAGGTATGGCAGATCCCAGAGATAATATTCCTTAACCAAGGGAAGTATGTAGTTGAAATCCTAAAGAGATTTGATATGTTGGAGTGCAAGTCCATGAATACAACCATGGAAATGGATTTGAAGCTTCTGGTTGACACTTCGTAAGAATTGATTGATGCCATGATGTATAAAAAGGTATTGGATCGTTGATGTATCTGACGAACACCAGACTAGATATCTGTTTTTCCGTGAACACCTTGAGTCAGTTTCTGGTAGAACCTAGACATGTTCACCTAGTTGTTGAAAAACATGTGATGAGGTACCTTAAGGGTACATTAGATTATGGTCTCAGTTATGATGGAGATCATAATTTCACACTGAGTGGGTACACTAATTCATATCGGGTTGGAAGTGTTTCTTACAGGAAGAGAACTTCAGGATGTTGTTTAAGTTTGGGATCAATTTGATCTCATGGAAAAGTAGGAAGCAATCAAGCATCGCTCTCAGCACGATAGAAGCATAATACATTGTTGTGTGTTCTACTAGTTGTGAATCCATATGGCTTCACAAGTTGTTGACAAGTCTCTTTGATCTAGAGATGGATGAAACCACGATCCCATGTGATAACCAGAGCTACATAAAGATGACAGAGAATCATGTATTTCATGACAAGTTGAAACACATAGAGATCTGATACCATTACATCCGTGACATGGTGTAGAGAGGAGCCATAAAGCTCCAATATGTTAGCACAGGTGAACAAGTTTGTGATGTGTTGACCAAGCCTCTATCTCGTGTAAAGTTTGAGCACTTTCAATATAATCTTGGTATAGTCCGAAAGGACCTCCCTCGAAAGGGGGAGTAGTGTTGTGTTGAGATATGAAAGTCTAGTACCATCCTTCCAACTTAATTGTTGTGATGAAAATCCAGTCTAGTATTGTGTTTCCAGCTTAATTGTTGTGTTGAGATATGCCAACCTAGCAATGTGCTTCTAGCTTAATTGTCGTGACGAAAATCTAGTCTAGTACTGTGCTTCCAACTTAATTATTGTGTTGAGATATGCCAGCCTTGTATTGTGCTTCCAACTTAATTGCTATGATGAAAAGCCAATCTAGTACTGTGCTTCCATCTTAATTGTTGTGATGAAAATCCAGTCTATTACTATGCTTCTAATTTAATTGTTGTTTTGAGATATGCCAACCTAGTACTGTGCTTCAAACTTAATTACTGTGATGAAAAGTCGATCTAGTACTATGATTCCAACTTAATTGTTGTGCTGTGATTCCAGCTTAATTTTTTTGGTGATGTGCTAGCTTAATTGCTATGATGATGTGCCAGATTAATTACTGTGATGATTCCCCAGCCTCATGCTATGATGATGTGTTGCCAGCCTCATGCTGTGATGACATGTTGCCATCCTTTGTGCTGTGATATTTCTATTGTTGATGTTGTATCAATTGTGTGCTATTATTTATGATGATGATGTATTAGTGTTATACTAATCCATGTTGATACAGATGATGATGATGATGATGCCACTTCAACTGATTGCTAAAGATGATGATGCCACTTCAACTGATTGTTAAATATGATGATGCCACTTCAACTGATTGCTAAAGATGATGATGCCACTTCATCTCCTTATTGAATATGACGATGATGATGCCACTTCAGCTCCTTGCTAAAGATGATGATGATGATATTATTTCATATTTAATGTTGAAGATGATGATGATGTTACCCTAGACTCATGCCGATGAGGATAATGATGCTACTCTAGATCCATGTTGTCTTGATGTTAATCCATATCCATGTTGTGTTGATGCTACTCCAGATCCATGCTATGTTGATGATGATCCATCCATCCTCTGTGCTATGTTGATGATGAGAAAAACTTTCGATGATTTATAGATATGCCAGTTAGTGTTCCAAGATGTTGTTGATGATGTTACTCTCTCTCGACTGATGTTGTTGTAGAATACCCTTCTTGTTAGGGGGGGGTGTTGAAATATTATAACTGTAAAGAGTATTCTATTTATTATTGATGTATTATTCATTAGATTAATCCCCTTTTGTGGATTTATCATGTCGTTCATTGTAAATGACCAAATCCCCTTTTGCGGATTGGTCAAACCCTAATTGTAATAGGTAGAATGAAAAGTTGGCCCCCAGATTAAATTATGGTGGTTCTAACCACCCAGAATAAGAATTCAACCCTACCAATGAAAAGACACCTCAATTCAGTGCTTTCCAGATTGTATAAATAAGAGAGGCTAGTGCCTCATTTGTTCACACACTCACTTGTTCAATGAGAAACAAGTTTCGGAGCTGCAGTTGGAGAAGAGAGAGAGAGAGAGGGAGGCACATTATTGGGAGAGGAATTTCTATATTTGTTTGAGTTATCACTTGGCATTGTATTAGCTATCTATAATAAGGAATTTTTCTTTGGGTTTTCTCCCCCATGAGGGTTTCCTAGGATAAATGACGTGTCTCTTGTGATTGTGTATTTCTCAGTGATCATATCTATGCTATTGTTATCTAGTGAAATGAAAAGAACTCTAATAATAGCTTAAACCTTAACACATATGACCCTAGACCCATATATAGAAGTCATCTGATCTTTATCATATTTATAATTGGAAGCACACCACTCAACAAGATAAAGAAATTGATAAGTTTTGGGAACTATATATCGAGCAAGGTTCAATTCCCACAAATAAATATAATATATGTCATCACTAACGTAAGTCTGAGCCCTGCAAATAAGTTGGTAAAGGTTCGGGAAAAATAAAACTAGGTCAAAAACATCACCCTCTTTGTCCTCAAGATGCTCTTGACTGGTAGGTTTTTTCTGTGTTGTTTGGGGTTGACTAGGGCTTGCCTTAATTTCGATTTTATCGCTTCTATAGGTAAAATTGAGTAGATAGATAGAAACTAGAATTTCATAGAGTATGACTTACCTTTCTTGATAGTTGTATCAAGTGTTTATAGGTCACTTTCAATGGTAACGTTCTAAACTTGGACACCTGGCTTGATATGCAACAATTTCCTTAAACAAATCTATTAATACTCTTTGTTATCATTGAAAAATTGTCCACATCATTACAAACAAGGATTGAAAAAATACATCAATGCCAACAACAATTAGTACACCTACAACATCAAAATCCATCAAAAAGGCATAAAACTATATGCTTCGTTCAAAAATCAAAGTGCCCAAATTCACCAAAGGAAGCGTGTGCACTGCCCGCAGAATGCACGGGACAACACAACCCTAATCACACACTATGCACAGAATGCACAAGATGCATGACTATCTACGAGAAATGCTATGCACTTCTCATGAACAATGCATTTATGAATCTTTTCAGCCTCTCAACCACTTCCAGTCCGACCCCCAACACGATTTGACACTCAGATCTAAGCGAAATCTAGCTTGGAGGCTGGTCAAGGGATAAAAAGTGCCCTAAAAGGCCCCTTGTTCAGACTATACAACCGAAGCACTTGTTGCATTTAGGATTACCTGAGTGGAAAACAACCATACCGATAATCCAATAATGAGACTTGGTAGGCTCAAAGTATCGATGTGAGGAGGACCAATGTTTTCGTAGGAAGGAAAAACAAAAGGATCCCCTGGATCAGGGGTTGCTTCATTGGGAATTCTAGGAAATGATGCCATAAATACATAATCAACCTAGAGTCTTCTAGGGAAAATAAGCAACACACTCTAAAAATCTAGTAAGCAACTAAGCAAACAAAACCTTCTCATAGTGAACACACTAGTTGGTGATGAAATCCAACATCACGAGGAAAATGTAAGAAGGGGTTGAGATAGAACGGGTGGAAAAGTTATGTTGGTGACTTGATTAATGGACTTACACCTTGGTGCAAGCCTCCACACATAATCGTGGGTATACCCTCCAAGGAGCCTGAGTGATTTTGGCCAACGTCAATTCCAGGTACTGTGAAGAATTTCCCTTCCAAAGTCACCTTGTGTAAAGACCCTAAAGAGATAGGCTACTAAGGTTACCAATTATGACAATGATGCTTGGGGAAATAATCGACAGTCTGATCCACATGCAAAGGAAAGATATCTAGCCCGAAATCAACTCGAGAAGGTCCCCACGTGATTTTCTTCTCAATTGACCCCCAATAAGACACACAATCTCTACACTAAGACCAAGAAAGTAGGGTGAGTAACTCTACCAATCCTAATGTGACCTCATGATTGACCCTTGTGTTAGAAGGTCTTTCTAGGACAAAATCTAGCAAGTGGATTTCACCGCTCCCTAACGCAAGATTCTATGTTTGTTTGCAGCTTTGGAAAGCTATCTTTTAGACCTATTCCAAAGCCCTACAACTAATATAATGTAGGTTTTCTACCATAAAATATACAATTTTCTAATCAATTTTTATAAGTACTTTATTTTAAGGATGCCATTTACTCAAGAGGAAAATGGTGTGGACTAAATGATGTTTTCACCGACTCTAAACAATGCAAAGAAATGATAATGAAAATATTTCACTTCCATGAAAGCTATATTACGAGAAGGAGAAAACGTTTATCATTCCCAGATACACAATGTCCCAAAATTTTATCAAACTCATCAATATCATGAGCTTCAAGAAATGAGCCAAAGAGACTGTACACCAATACATGATTCAAGACCAAAAAATGCCAAAAACCATGCAATTTTGCTACTTCAAATGCAAAGATGCCCCCAATCTAATATAAAGAAAGAAATTAAAACTTTTTGTTCCAAAGATAGCTAAAAGCAATAGAAAATCTATATAAAACAAAGAAACTCAAACAAATTTTCTCTTTTAACATGAACTATTCAATAAAAGAAAAATAAGTTCTTTCACCAAACAATTATAACAAAAAAACAATGTTTTGTAACTGAAAGACACTTAAAGCAAGAGATCAAATATTTCAAAAGAAAACAAGATAAAACAAATAAAATATGGCTAAAATCATATTCAAAGCTGTCAAGTAGACTATAATCAGACCCAAAAAATCACCCCAAAACCATATCTAAGATATGGGCAAGAAAAACCATCAAAAATTAATTTTTTCACAATTGTCACAGGCTGTAGACTAACACAGCATGACGATCCTTGATCGTTGCAGGCTAGAGAACAAATAAAGTGTGACGATGTTGCATTGTGTCAAAAGTTAGGGTGCATTGATCCTATATCGTCGCACTTTCTCTCAAAGTAGGGTGCAATGATCAAAGGAGAAATGGAAAAAATAAAAAGAAAGAAGGTTTTTCCAATGAAGTTTAACAGTCAGAGAGCCAAACTACATCTCCCAATGACTCAGAAAATAGAACCAAAGAAATCAAATCAAGAAAGAAAGAAAAACTAAGAAAACAATCTGTTCCCTAGTGGAGTCTCAAATTTTGTTATCAGACTAATCGGTAAGTGCAGACACAAATAGATCTCCCTAGTTTCACCCTGAAACTAGAACAAAACAAGATAGGATATAAAAGTTTCCCTAAGTTTTAATTATGAAGCATACTAACTAACAAGAGATAAATGACATACCTTTTAAACATTTTTTTTCCTCACTAGTGTCATCCTCTCTCCATTCCAATGCTTATGGGATGTTGAACCTGTAAGCATACACAAGCCAATGAAGTGAAAGAAACAACGTATACTCAACAAAGCCTATGTATGTGATCAAGGAGTCATACAATAAAATAAGACCAATTTTATGGGAAAGAAATATATCACTATATTAAAGAATGTGGAAGAAAGATACAACCAGATGCCTTAATGTTGTCAGGTTCCTTTCAATAGTTCCCTGCTTCCCACACACTTCTTGCTCCATGTATTCTAATATCAACAATATATCTTGACAAAGAAAATCCCAAAGCTACAAAAATTACTCAAGCTCACACCAAAATCTAGCCAACTCCAAAAGTTAATTTTCCCAAGATCATTTTCACAAGCTAATTTTCCCATCTCATTTTCCCATGAGAGATCCTCTCCTTTTATAAGATGAAGAGGATAAGGTGAGGAGGTTAGGATGATCCCACTAAATCATAAAAGTGAGTAAGATCCAAATCGATTGAAGGCCACCTCACCAGAGAAACTTCTCCTTCTAGAAGCATCGCGAAGATGCTCATTTTTCCCACATACATAAATCATCACACCCCTAGAATTGAGCAGAGTGCGATGACGTCATAGGATAGGTTTAGTACAACATGTGATGATATAGGATCGTCACACCTCTATAACTAGACAGGGTGTGACGATCCTCCTTATTAGGGTTTTTACAAAGGAAAATATGATTTCATCTCTTAGGAAAAGTTCTTCTCCATTCTTTTCTCAGGAATTCAGGCCATTGATCCTTCTAAATACAACATATAGGTTTACATCATTAACGGTCATAGGGTGACGAAAATAATGTGTAAAAACCAGCAACACCGAAGAGCAGGAGAAGACCAAAAATAAGAACAACTTGAAGAGAAACAGATCCAATCTGAGCAAGATTATCAAAGAAGACATACTAAGGAGAAGAATAAAGAAGACATACTAAGGATAAGAATATGATAGAACATGAGCACATGGCACATCAAGATTCTCTGCAAAAGAAGAAAGAAGAAGAATCCAAGAGGTTAGTTGATGAAACATACGACAATAAATTGGCTGCAAGATACCAGGTATATAAAATATGCAGAACAGAAATGAAATGCTAAAAATGACAGAATAACAGTAAAATATCCAGCATAATCTCCACAATACACAGAAATGATATACGAAATAGCAACAGAAATAGCACTTTGATTCAGATAGAAATGTTCATGGGCCTCTTCGAGGGGGCAACCTCCAGTTGACCAGTGCTCTTTTACAATAATCCCCAAGCTAGGGTTCTCATACCCTCGCCTCTTATTTATACTAAATATGTCTATTAAGAGAAGAATCTAGAGGAAGATCCTTCTAGAAGCGGAAGCTTCTATTAGGTCTTCTTACATCCGCCTTATTCTATTTTATTGAAAGGCCTTATTAATATTGACCTTTATTACATCCGAATACATTGATCTACCTATGTGAGGGTTAGGACCTTAACATATCCGCCCCCTTAAAAATAGCCTTGTCCTCAAGGCTTGAGATGTGGAAACTGCTGCAGAATGGTAGCTGGTTCCCAAGTGGCATATGCTGGAGTCATGTCTTTCCACTGTACTAGCACTTCCTTGATGGTTCTCTAACGTAGGCAACGCTCATGCTGGTCCAAAAATGCTTCTGGCTATAGCCAAATGGATCCTTCTTCAGCTAACTCTGGAAGGTTGGTTTGAATTTGGCACCTGGTTCCAATCACCTTCTTCAAGCATGAAACATGGAAAACATGATGTAGCTTCGACTGACTGGGCAGAGTTAACTAATATGTGACTTGTCCCACACGCTTTAGAACTGTGTAAGGGCCATAGAATTTGGTTGCTAGCTTCTGACAATGCTCGGCCTTGAGGGAGGTTTTCTTATATGGTTGCAGTCTCAGAAACACCTGATCCCCTTCTGCAAATTGACATTCAGAGAGACCTTGATCTGCTTGCTGCTTCATTCTATTCTGTGCCATGACCAAGTTCTCTTTAAGGGTACGAAGGATGTCCTCTCGAACGGTAAGTGTTTGGTCAACCGCCTGGACCTTCAAGGTACCCGGTAAGTATGAGAGAACTGAA
>ML777798.1:513660-529758 GCA_009831015.1 Picea engelmannii
GGAATGTATAGGGCTATATGGGCTCCAACTGTAGACATTATCGGTAGAATAGATCAAAGTTCTTATTATCAAAATAATTTGAACTGTTCCAAGAACCCAACATGCATTTTATCGCATTGGGCTCTTTCATTAAAGGATATTGTTTGCTAATGAACTAGTAAATTCATTTCATATGCTAGGCACATGAATATAAGTAATAAATGAAAAATGACACTCAAGGAGTATCACTTGCAAAAGCCTCCATAGAAGAGTAGGATCATGAACATAAATCAATATTTTCCAAATAGTCCCTACAATTCCATGGTACTTCTTATATAGTGGAGCATGTGGATCATTGTGAAACTCACTAGTATACATAGGGAATTTCTATTTAGTAGTGGGTGAATAAATGTGTGCCCACTTTAGAGTCATTGTTGAAGAATTGGTACCTATAGAAGAAAAACACAATGATAGATGACCTACTGACCATAACTACAATTTAAGTTCTATGACACTTTTCAACTTTGTGAGGAAGATATGTTGATTAGTGATCTAGAATTGGATCCAAGAGCTTGATGGGGCTCAGAAAGGCCTAAAAATCAAAGTTGTTGAATTATCAATAAAATAACATGATCACACATTTCTCGTCGTAAGCTTTCCAACAATGCAAACGAATTGTAAATCCGACATCGTATGCGAAAGTTATCACATTTGGAAGTTTTACATAAGCATGCAAAAATTCAACTAATCAAAGGACACATGGTACATTATGGAGTTGGCATGAGGCATGAACAAGGTGACATAGGAAAGTGCATAATTGACACATGGCAGGTTGCATAGGTGACAAGTAGCAGAGTTCTGTGTGAACATTTTCCATTTGACTGGTTTCTACATGGGCCAATCCCATGACAACATGTAGCATGTTGGGATTGGTAAGATATGGAAAATTATTAAATTTTAAGGAGGGCATTATATATTATAATATATATGATTATTTGTAAAACTATATTGTGGTCATTAAAGTGGATAAGCCACAAATATTTTATAAAGTGGACAAAGTACCCATTTAAAAAGGGATATGGCATGCCACGTTGTGGTATTATGGTTTGGATATGCCATATTAAAAGCACTTTATGCAATTTTTATGTCACGAATATGGGTAAGTGGGTGTTAAACCATATTAAAAAAGCCACCAAAATTGTTACAATGCACCACATATCGGAAACTTTGGCATATGGTTTATTTAAACCATATATGCCATATACTATGGAGATTTGGCCCAATTACATGTCAAAAAGAAATCATATATGCCAAGTATTATGGAGATTTGGTCCGATTCTATGTCAAAACGAAATCATATATGCCAAGTATTATGGAGATTTGGCCCGATTCTATGTCAAAAAGAAATCATATGTGCCATGTACTATGGAGATTTGGCCCGATTCTATGCCAAAAAGGTGGGAGGTTGGGATTCGAGCTTTTCACTTCATTATTTTTAAACCAGATTTTTACCAATGCTACTGCAGGTTAAATTTATGTAGATTAAAAGAAGAACATTGTTATTTATGCAGAGAAAACCAACGAACTAGGAGAACTTTGGAGGCCATTTCCGGAGGTTATACTCAGTCTTTTTCAATGTTGTCAGTTGCATTGGATTTCTGAGGTCGAGAAGAACACAATGAGATCAGAATGGAGTCCATTTGATGTACTTTTGATGTAATTTGCAAGCATTGAAGAATTAATAAAAAATCCTCCCCCACAGAGACAAAGACCCAGAGACGTAGGCAATTTTGTGCCAAACTCCATTATCACTTCTCTTGTTATGGTTTGTTGTTCTTATTGCTTCAGTTTAGATCTGTATATTGTTTTATGGCTGCTATGTTCCTTCATTAAATTCATCCTCTTTCATTCATATTCATAAATGGTTAATTGATACATGAAATTAATAACTCAACCACAGTCATTAAAAGATCTTTTCAGATCAACTGGTATGAGAGCTAGTTGACAATTGGATTTGAGTTTTTCATGTTAACCAAGAAAAATATCCAATGTGGTGAAGGCGATCTTGTTGCAGAGAATCCATTAATTGGATTGAGAAAGAAATCTTCTCACATCGAGAAGATGGCATCGGAAGAGGGACTTTCTCTTGATGAGAAAGAGTTTCAAAAAACATTCCTTGCTATGTCAGAGATGGTGAAAGTTTTGTATGAGGATTACTTGGAACGAAAGAGACTGGTTCTTGGAAAATCTTCAAAGGGAAAAATTGAAGAGGAAGAGGATCCTCCTCAGAATAATCCTTCACCTCCATCATCACCTCCTTCTTCAAGTTCAAGTTCTAAATCTAATGCAAAGAAACATGTTCATAAACATAAGAATGAAATTCCATTATTAAAACTTGATGTTAAATTTGAGTTTCCCATATATGATGGTGAAGTAAATGCAGAGAAACTTGACAATTGGGTTAGGTGGATGGAGGTTTACTGCAGTGTGCAGCAGATCAAGGATGAGGCCACACAAATCAAGTTGGCATCTTTGAAACTTGCAGACACAACTCTCATATGGTGGCAAAGCAAGTTGCAAAATGGAACGCAACAATTGGGTAATGTATTTCCATCATGGAAAAGCTTCATTTCTGCACTTAGGAAACAATTCTATCATTTGGGTTATAAAGAAAAAGCATTAATTGAATGACAATCTTTAAAACTAAGAAAATGACAAACAGTGCAAGAGTATATTGATGGCTTTTGAAAAATGGCATTGATGTTATATATCCATTTACATACACATGAAACCATTATGAAGTATATAGGAGGTTTACCTGCACATATTAGAAACATTGTATTCATGTTTGGACCCACTAACCTTGATGAGGTTTCTTTTCAAGCAACATACATTGAAGCAAGGAAAGCAGGTGTATCAGGGGAATCTTCTTTAAGGAAAGAGGACAAAAGGAAGTGGGTAGAAGAAAAGGAAAATGTAGTGGCGAGAAAGAACGAGAAGCCTTCTTGCAAGCATTGCAAGAAAGAGGGACATGATGAGGATAGATGTTGGCAGTTGCATCTCGAGAAAAGGCCAAAGTGGTTCAAGGAAAAGAAGGGAAGGAAAACAGTTGCAGTGACAACAAGGCCCACAGACTTGGGATCAGATTCAGGTGACGAATCTAATCTCATTGGTTGGTATGACAGGTAAAATTGGTGAAGGCATTGATTGTAGAAGTAACTTGTTTCATATAAGGACCATCATGCGACACACTAAGATAGACACATTAATCGATAGTGGATCTCAAGGTAATCTAATCCCAGAAGAATTGGTTAAGTAATTAGGGTTAAAAACACAAGTACATCATAAGCCTTACACAGTTAAATGGATAAGAAATCATCATCAAATGCACATAACAAAACAATGCACAATAAAATTTTCAATTTCATCTAAGTATGTGGATGAGGTAACATGTGATGTAGTGCCATTAAGTGAATGTGGAATGGTCTTAGGTAGTCCATACTTATATGATCATAAGGAAGTCTTCTACAAGACAAAGAATCAATATCAATAAACCAATGCAGGTCAAGATTATGTGGTTCATGCTCATCATCTTAAGGCAAATAAAACACTTCAAACAATGGAACAATTAAATAAGGTAGTTCAAGAAAGAAACAAACCAGTAATTGTTTCAAATGAAGTAATCAATCTTAAGAAAGAAGAGGAAATGATTGTTGAATAGAAAATCAATCACTGGTTTCTTTAAGATAAGCTCATGTTGTGCAAATATTATAAGTATATCAACTCATTTGCAGTCTTCCTTTTGATGCTATTATTAGTAATGTTCTCTACATGGATGATAGTGGCTTCAATAAGATGTAACAGGATTCAAATGGCTAACAATATTGACGCAAACGCGCTACCCAGGACACGTCTACTCCCATAGGACCTTCTCCTTCAATGGCCCGAAGAACTAAAATTCTCTTCAAATCCCTTATCGGGACTTTCCAACACCCACAGGACTCTCCTTATGATCTCCCTTTGTCCTAGCAGAAAATCGGACCTCACGTGATTGCGAGTCTTGAACTCACGGGATCGGGTCTTACAAATCCCTGAACCTCGATGAATATCCACCCACCTGTGCCT
Source organism: Picea engelmannii (assembly GCA_009831015.1). Taxonomy (NCBI): domain Eukaryota; kingdom Viridiplantae; phylum Streptophyta; class Pinopsida; order Pinales; family Pinaceae; genus Picea; species Picea engelmannii. The sequence goes on from ML777798.1 coordinate 517,765, forward strand.
AGCTCTTGTCGGGGATTCTCCTGTCGAGAAATCGCCACTTGCGCTGTCGTGATCCACTCTACTTATGGATCCCCGATCCCTGATGATCTATAAATCAATGCTGACCTTATCTTGCCTTATCGAGACTTTTTCTTCTATCGCGACTTCGCACTATCGTGACTTCTCTACTCGCGACGCCAAGTCCTTAGGCTTCCAATTCCCGATACCCGATGTGCCGAAATGCCGATATTCTCCTGTCGCGCTTTCGCAACCCCGCGTCCTCATGACTTGAAGCCCCCAATATTTGGGCGTTCAACCTATGAACTCCCAAGTTCGCAAGATCCCCTATTTTTTCCACCTATCTTCCACTTGCTCTTGTGGTCCCACACGCTAACCGATGGTTGTCGAAATATCTCTTTTCGTGATCTCGCTACTCTTGGTGCAATTCCCTGCAGCTCCAATTCACGAACCACTAAGTTCGCGATATGCCGATGCCACTTGTCATTGAATCCCTGCGAGGGTTGACCTTCCGACACCTGTCCTCCACTACGGTCCTTGACCCCATCAGGAAATCGTGGATCGTGATTCCAACATGCAACGATTTCACACTCCTGGAATTCCCAATGAACTGAACCCTGATGACTCTAATATCCCGATGGCTCTTCCGGGACTCCTCCTCTGCACACTAGGACTTAAACCCTGTGCAACTTTCCCGAGATCTAACGACTGAAGGGAAATCGTGTATTTCCTCTGTGAATCCTGACCTTCAATTCCTTTCCTCTCTTCTTGAGGACTTCTTAGCACGAAAATCGTCTGTGTAACCTTTCGATAATTTTGAAGGATTATTCCTCCTGAATTTTCCCCAGGTTCCACAATCTCTTAGGAAAAAGACATCTTTGTGCACACACTTACAACTCTTGCCTAAAACCTTTCACGGTGCAAGAACCCGGTGCTCTCCTTTAATGATATCACGAAGGTGATATACCTCCTGAGCTTTTCCACTCTGATTCTTTCAGAGGGACTTGCACGCACTCCTTGCGGAAATCATTCAACAACTCCCAAGTGTTGAATTCCTTCGACTCTTCACAACTCCTACAGCAGCAGTCTTCGATTTCTTTATTTTGCTCAGTTTTACAACTGAGACTTCTTCTTCAGCCTGTGCACTCCTTGCACGGCTTCAACAACCCAATTCCACTTCTAGGTGAATGAGAACAAGAGTTAAACCATCTGAGCCTCCATCAATGCACTCCTTGCAGATGTTTTCAACTGCACACCTTGCAGGAATCCCCTGGCTCAGATAGAGAAACAATTGGAACTCATTCCATATCCCTTTCAGACTTCAGTTTGAAACATGAAATCACATGCATAGCATATACAAAGAAAATTCATAACAAGAAGGCAAACATTCATGAGCATAACATCAATACACAGAGAAAACAACACAAACCATGAGCTTGAATCAAAGCTTCCTTCTATTAATTCAATTTCCTACACATGGGTGTTCTTCATACAATATTCTCTGCCTGTTCTTCTCTTCTCCTGAATGCTTCCTCTATTACTCTCTACTATTCATTATTATTTTACAATGGTACAATGAGGGTGTCTATATCCGTTTTCCCTCTCGGACTCTAAACTATCAAATCTAGACTTAAAATCCTATCTACCTGCATTAAATCTATTAAATGCCAACTATCTACTAAAGGAAGCGAGCTTAAAGGCTCAAGTTCCAATACAATATACAAATGCACCTTCATAAATGGCTTCATTAAAGACTTGGACAACAATCCCAAATTATTCTCGAAAATTTGGGTTTGTTTATCCAACTGATCTCCGCTTGATGTGCTGGCTCGCTTGATGAGTTGGCGATGCTCCTGCATCATACTCCTCGGCTTGAAAACTTTCATGGGATCCTATCCATGAGCTCCTGCATAGTCTGTCCATGCTTTTGTATCTCTGCTTCAGTCTCCTAGCTGGCATCTTCCACTGGGTGGTTCTTCCATTTGACCAGATACTCGAAGTATTGCTTCCGCTTGGTCTTTTTGCTCACTCTCTTTTCAAGTATACGCTCCATCTGTGGCTTCTCTGTAATTGGCATTTGCTTCTTCCACTAGATCTTTGGCTGTTCATCACTTCCAACTCCTTCTTCCTCAACCTTATATGGATATAAGTCTGAGACATTGAATGTCGGAGATATTCCGATGCCATCCGACAACTCAATTTCATAAGCGTTTTCTCCCAATTTCTTCAGGACTCTGCATGGCCCAATTTTCTTCATTTTTAGCTTGTTGTATGTTCCTATTGGGAACCTTTCCTTCCTCAGATGTGCCAGAACTAGATCACCAAATTCGAACTGAAGTTGTCTCCGATGCTGATCCGCTCTGTGCTTATATTCCTGGTTTGATTCTAGAAATCACTCCTTCACCCTGCTGTGAAGTTCTTCCATCGCCTCTACGAATTCTTCAGCGCTTGCGCTCTTAGTTATTATTTTTTCTGAATCCCTCAGTTCAAAAAATCCTCTTGGCTGCCTGCCATATACAATCTCAAATGGAATTTTGCGGGTTCTTCTGTTCACTGAGTCATTGTATGCAAACTCTGCTTGTGGCAACACATTGTCCCAGCTGCTATGGTGCTCTGTCACCAGGATTCTTAATAAATCTCCCAGACTTCTATTTACCACCTCTGTTTTCCCATCCATCTAAGGATGATAGGAAGAACTAAACATCAAGTTAGTCCCCATCTTCTTCCAGAGTGTCCTCCAGAAATGTCCAATGAATTTCGTATCCCTGTTCGATACTATACTTCTGGGTAACTCGTGAAGTCTAATGACCTCCTTGAAGAACAAATTTGCGATGTGAGTCGCATCACTAGTCTTTTGACATGGGATAAAATGTGCCATTTTGGAAAACCTGTCAACCACCACAAAGATCGAATCATGTCCTCTTTGCGTCCTAGGCAATCCCAATATGAAATCCATGCTGATTTCATCCCACGGCCTCTCGGGTATGGGTAATGGTTGATAGAATCTCGCATTTTGCCTCCTGCCCTTCGAATGCTGGAAAATTTTGCACCTGTCAACGAACCTCTTGACATCTATTCGCATCCTTGGCCAAAAGTATGCTTCGCTTAGCTTTGCAAATGTCTTTTCATGACCAAAATGTCCTGCTAATCCACCACTGTGATTCTCTTTTAGCAGATTCTCCCTCATGGAGAAATTCAGAATGCACAGTTGATTGCCTCTGAACAACAATCCTTCCTGGATCACATAATCTATCCATGGGCTTCTGTCTCTGAGAACTAGATTCTCAGCTGCTTCATATGCCTCTACAAAATATGCATCGCCTGCATACATGTCCCTAAGATTTTCAAAACCCAATGTTTTGACTCGGAACTCCTGCAGCAACAAATACTTCCTGCTCAAAGCATCAAACACTTTGTTAGCAGTACCTGAAATGTGTTTAATTACAAATGTAAAATTCTGCATATATTCTACCCATTTAGCATGTTTCTGATTTGACTTCTCCTGTTGAGTCACAAACTGTAGTGCATGATTATCATTGTACAATACAAATTCTTTCGGGATCAAGTAATGCCTCCACTTCTTCAATGCCTGTATGATAGCATAAAATTATTTGTCATACGTGGAGTACTTCACTTTTGCCTCATCCAACTTCTCACTGAAATATGCAATTGGTCTGTCCTCCTGGCTCAAGACCGCTCCTATGGAAAATCCACTCGTATCACATTTCACCTGGAACACTTTCGTAAAATCCGGAAACACCAAAACTGGTTGTTCTGTGATCTTCCGCTTCAACAGATTGAAGCTCTTCTCTGCCTCTTCAGTCCAATGAAAATATTTATGTCTTTTCCTGACTGTGTGCATCATCGCTACGCTAATTCCACTGAAATTCCTGATGAATTTTCGGTAGAAACTAGCTAGTCCATGAAAACTTCTCACCTCGAAAATATTTCTTGGTGATGGCCAATTTTTAATTAACTCCAGTTTAATTGGATCCATCTTTAATTCATTCGCCGATATGACAAATCCCAAGTAAACGAGCTTTGTCTTCATAAATGAATATTTCCTCATGTTGATCAACAACTTCTCCTGCTGTAGCTTCTTCATTACTGCAGCTAAATGCTTCAGATGTTCTTCTTTCGTTTTACTGAAAATCAATATGTCATCCAAATAAACAATGACAAACTTACCAATGAATTCCTTCAGCACTTCATTCATTAACCTCATGAAGGTACTCGGTGCATTCATCAACCCAAAAAGCATGACTAGCCATTCATACAACCCTTTGTTGGTTTTGAAGGCTGTCTTCCACTCATCGCCTTCCCTCATGCGAATCTGATGGTATCCTCTTTTCAAATCAACCTTTGAAAAAAAATTGGCTCCACTTAAACAATCCATCAAGTCATCCATCCATGGCAATGGAAACTTATACCTGATGGTTATCTTGTTAATGGCTCTAGAATATGTACAGATTCTCCAACCTCAATCTTTCTTTGGACTCAGTACCATTGGAACGGAACACGGGCTTAAAATTTCTCTGATCAACCCTTTATCTAACAGTTCCTGTACCTGCCTTTTAACTTCTTCATTTTCCTGCAGCGTCAACCTGTACGCAGCTTTGTTTGGCAAACTGGCTCCTAGTATGAGGTCTATATGATGAATCACACTCCTCATCGGTGGCAACAAATGAGGTAATTCATCTACCACAATGTCAGCGAACTCTTCCAGTAGTTCCTGAATTTCTTCCGGCAAATCATCCACTCTTGTGCTGGTCAAAACAATTTTTGGTTTCCTGACCACAAAGAATTGTGGATCTTCCTTCTTCTTTACTTCTGCCAGAAGTTCCTTTCCACTCATGAGAAGTACAGTATTTCTCGGTTCTGGTTTTACTTCTTTATCTTTAATTGGAAGTAACATATGTGTTCTTCCATTCTTCTCCAAAGTATATGTATTCATCTTCCCATCATGAATTACGTTCCTGTCATATTGCCATGCTCTGCCTAGCAATAAATGACATACATCCATAGGAATAACATCACAGAGTATTTTATCATTATATCCTCCTATCTTGATGTCAACTAAGCACTGTTTGGTGACACTTACCTAATGTCCCTTCTGTAGCCATGAAACTTTGTATGGATTCGGGTGATCAGTCATCTCCAGTTCTAGTTTCTCCACCATCTCGGTTGAAATGAGATTATCTGTGCTACCGCTATCCACGATAACCTTGCATTTCCTATCTTTGGTCTTGCATGTGGTTCTGAAAAGTTTGTTTCTTTGAGTTGTGTCCTCCACCTCCTTCTCAGGTGTTAAGAGAACTTTACGCATCATCAATGACCTTCCATCTTCTGTGTCTTCTGCTTCAGCATCTCACCTCTATGCCTCGACGATGTGAGCTTCTCTTCCATCCTTCTTCTTATCTGGATAGTCAACTACCTTGTGTCCATTCTTTCCACACATGAAGCATGTGATGACTCCACCTTTGCCTCTTCCTCTACCTCTGGTACGAGGAAATGTGTTATTATCAGCGTATCCTCTGCCCTGTTCTGTATGCTGCCTTCGTTGTTCATCATGCTGGCCTCGCTGTGAACTTCCACCTCTTTCTGTCCTAGTCTGAGGCTTTTTCCAGTTGTCCTTGGATTTTTGGAACCTATCTTGGGAAACTGACTTACCTTTTGTCTGGCTCCTACCTCACCCTCGCTGTCCTGGCTTACGACTCAGCTTCTCTTTGGCTTTCAACGCCATTTGATACACATACTCCACTGTTCTGATGGTCATCATACTCATCTCATCCTGGATATCGTATCTCAAGCCATTCATATACCTGGAAACTTTTTCATCATCGTTCTCCCGATGACCTGCCTTGATATTTAGCTTGTAGAATTCCTCAGTATACTCCTTTACTGTCATCAGCTTCTGTCTCAGGTTCTGCATTCTCCTAAACAGTGTGATTTGATAATCCCTTGAGATGAACTTTGCCTTCATCTTTGCAATCATTCGGTCCCAGCTTTTAATCTTATTCTTGCCTTTGGAATGTCTATCTGCTTGAAGCTCGTCCCACCATAATGTTGCGTGTCCCTTCAATCATGTGATAGCATGTCTAACCTTCTTATTATCTTCGATATCTTCGTAATCGAAGTAGGTATCAAGAGATATAATCCAATCTAGAAGCTCTTCTGCATCCAGATTCCCTTCATAAGCTAGAATGTCCATCTTTGTTTTTGAACTCATCCGAGCGATAGCTTTAATTAATCGCTCATTGGCTGCATCTTCGGCTGCAACTTCTCCTTGTTGTTCAACTTCAACTTCGCCTTTGGAGTCACTCAGATCTCCAGCACTGGCTGTGCGTCTCTGTACTACTTCCATATCTTCTAGTCTCACTCAGAGATCACGTATCTACCTCTCCATTTCTGGATTCTATGCTTGTCTTCCTCTTCCTCTCTGGTTCCCCCTATCCTCTGGATCAGGTGATTGTCTTTCTCTTCTCGGCGGCATGGTGTAATTTTATCTTCTTCTCTGCTACAGAAAGCAAAGAAATTTTCTCACTCTGATACCACTCTGACGCAAACGTGCCACCCATGACACGTTTGCTCCCACAAGACCTTCTCCTTCAATGGCCCAAAGAACTAAAATTCTCTTCAAATCCCTTATCGGGACTTTCCAACACCCACAGGACTCTCCTTATGATCTCCCTTTTTCCTAGCGGGAAATTGGACCTCACGTGATTGCGAGTCTTGAACTCATGGGATCGGGTCTTACAAATTCCTGAACCCCGATGAATATCCACCCACGTGTGCCTAGCTCTTGTCAGGGATTCTCCTGTCGGGAAATTGACACTTGCGTTGTCGTGATCCACTCTACTTACAGATCCCTGATCCCTGATGATCTGTCAGTCAACGCTGACCTTATCCTGCCTTATCGAGACTTTTGCTTCTATCGCGACTTCGCTACTCGCGACACCAAGTCCTCTGGCTTCCAAATCCCAATACCCGATGTGTCGAAACGTCGATATTCTCCTGTCACGCTTTCGCAACCCCCCGTCCTCGTGACTTGAAGCCCCCAATATTTGGGCGTTCAACCTACGAACTTCTGAGTTCATGAGATCTCTGATTTCTGCCACCTGTCTTCCACTCGCTCTTGTGGTCCCACACGCTAACCGACGGTTGTCGAAATATCGCTTTTCGCGATCTCGCTACTCTTGGTGCAATTCCCTGCAGCTCCAACTCATGAACCACCGAGTTTGCAATATGTCGATGCCACCTGTCGTTGACTCCCTGCGAGGGTTGACCTTCCGACACATGTCCTCCACTACGGTCCTTGACCCCGTCGGGAAATTGTGGATCGCGATTCCAACATGCAACGATTTCACACTCCTGGAATTCCCGATGAACTGAACCCCGATGACTCTAATATCCCGATGGATCTTCTAGGACTCCTCCTCTGCACACTAGGACTTAAACCCTGTGCAACTTTCCCGAGATCTAACGGCTGACGGGAAATCACGTATTTCCTCTGCGAATCCTGACCTTCGATTCCTTTCCTCTCTTCTTGAGGACTTCTTAGCATGGAAATCTTCTGTGTAACCTTTTGATAATTTCGAAGGCTTGTTCCTCCTGAATTTTCCCCAGCTTCCACAATCTCTTAGGAAAAAGAGATCTCTGTGCACGCACTTGCAACTCTTGCCTGAAACCTTTCATGGCGCAAGAACCCGGTGCTCTCCTTTAACGATATCATGAATATGCTATACCTCCTGAGCTTTTCCACTCTGATTCTTTCAAAGGGACTTGCACGCACTCCTTGCGGCAATCATTCAACAACTCCCAAGTGTTGAATTCCTTCAACTCTGCGCAACTCCTGCAGCAACAATCTTCAATTTCTTTCTTTTGCTAAGATTTACAACTGAGACTTCTTCTTCAGCCTGCGCACTCCTTTCACAACTTCAACAACCCAATTCCACTTCTGGGTGAATGAGAACAAGAGTTAAACCATCTGAGCCTCTATCAACGCACTCCTTGCGGATGTTTTCAACTGCACACCTTGCAGGAATCCCCTAGCTCAGATAGAGAAACAATTGGAACTCATTCCATCTCCCTTTCAGACTTCAGTTTGAAACATGAAATCACATGCACAGCATATACAAAGAAAATGCATAACAAGAAGGCAAACATTCATGAGCATAACATCAATACACAGAGAAAACAACACAAACCATGAGCTTGAATCAAAGCTTCCTTCTATTAATTCAATTTCCTGTACATGGGTGTTCTTCATACAATATTCTCTGCTTGTTCTTCTCTTCTCCTGAATGCTTCCTCTATTACTCTCTACTATTCACTATTATTTTACAATGGTACAATGAGGGTGTCTATATCCATTTTCCCTCTCGGACTCTAAACTATCAAATCTAGACTTAAAATCCTATCTACCAGCATTACATCTATTAAATGTTGAATATCTACCAAAGGATGATAGCTTAAAGGCTCAAGGTCCAATACAATATACAAATGCACCTTCATAAATGGCTTCATTAAAGACTTGCACAACAATCCCAAAGTATTCTCGAAAATTTGGGTTTGTTTATCCAGCTGATCTCCGCTTGATGTACTGGATCAGTTGATGAGTTGGCGATGCTCCTGCATCAAATATGCTGTCAGTTGTCATGATTGTGTTACAATTGATCTTGATGAGATAGGTTCACAGGACAAAGTTCAAAGACAAAGGACAAGCTGGGTGGCCTATTCTGAGCTTGTTAACTGGTCAATAACCTTTTGGGGACCAAAAGGTCTTTTAGTGGGGAGTTGTGATTTAGAATTGGATCTAGGAGCTTGATGGGGCTTAGAAAGGCCTAAAAATCAAATTTGTTGAATGCTCAATAAAATGACATGATCACGTAGTGGTCATTGCAAGATTTCCGACGACGCAAACAAATTGTAAATATGACATCGTATGCGAAAGTTATCGCATTTGGAAGTTTTACATAAGAAGGTAAAAAGTCAACTGGTCAAAGGACACATGGCACATTATGGAGTTGGCACGTGGCATGAACAAGGTGACGTAGAAAAGTGCATAATTGACACATGGCAGGTTACATAGGTGACAAGTGGTAGAGTTATGTGTAGACATTTGACCTTTGACTGGTTTCTACATGGGCCAATCCCATGACAACATGTGGCATGTTGGGATTGATAAGATATGGCAAATTATTAAATTTTAAGGAGGGTTTTATATATTATAATATATATGATTATTTTTAAAACTATATTTTGGTCATTAAAGTGGATAAGCCACGAATATTTTATAAAGTGGACAAAGTACCCATTTAAAAAAGGGATATGGTATGCCGCGTTGTGGTATTATAGTTATAAAACCATATGCAATATGGTTTAGATATGCCTTATTGAAAGCACTTTATGCAATTTTTATGCAACAAATATGGTTATGTGGGTGTTAAACCATATTAAAAAAGCCACCAAAATTTGTTACAACGCATCACATATTGGAAACTTTGGCATGTGGTTTATTTAAACCATATATGCCATATACTATGGACATTTGGCCCAATTCTATGCCAAAAAGAAATCATATATGCCAAGTACTATGGAGATTTGGCCCTATTCTATGTCAAAAAGAAATCATATATGCCATGTACTATGGAGATTTGGCCTGATTCTATGCCAAAAAGGTCAGAGGTTGGGATTCGAACTTCTCACCTCATTCTTTTTAAACCAACATATTTACCAATGCTGCTACAAGTCAAATTTATGTAGATTAAAGCAGAACAATGATATTTATGCAGAGAAAACCAACGAACTAGGAGAACTTTGGAGGCCATTTCTGGAGGCTATACTCAGTCTTTTTCAGTGCTCTCAGTTGCATTTTATTTCTGAGGTCGAGCAGAACACAGTGAGATCAGAATGGATTCCATTTGATGTACTTTTGATGTACTTTTCAAGCATTGAAGAATTAATAAAGAATCCTCCCCCACTGATACAAAGGCCCGGAGACGTAGGCAATTTTGTGTCGAACTCTGTTATCACTTCTCTTGTTATGGTTTGTTGTTCTTATTACTTCAGTTCAGATTTGTATATTCTTTTATGGATTCTATGTTCCTTCATTAAATTCATCCTCTTTCATTCATCTTCATAAATGGTTAATTAACACATGCAATTACTAACTCAACCACAGTCATTAAAAGATCTGTTTGGATCAATTAGTGGGGATATAAAACACATTCAATGTTTCCCACTAATGGGACTACCATAATGTTTGACCATAGATTCTATAGAGCATGATGTCACAAAATAATTTCATTCTCCTTGGCTTGAATAAATAGAGGTGCACCATGTAGTCACATAAGCCAAGAATACCAACTATCTAGTTCACTATCATGGGATATTGAAGACAAATAGTCGATTTCAGTATGGAGGATGTGTCTAAGTTGGCTATTATTGGGGACCATTTGTATGAAAACATCATTTCAAACATTGTATATTTTATTTGAGAGTACACTCACCTATTCCCATGTAGCATCTTTGAGATGAAAAGAGTGTGAGGAGAACGTTGGGAGATGAATATAGAATTGAAGCCTGACACTTGATCTACCAAGAAGTGACTATATAGGATGCATTCACATTACAAGGAATATTCTAAGCAAGAGATATGTGATATGCTAACTATTGGTTAGATATTTTCAGTGGAACAATAAGATTCAATTAGTCTAATAGTCATCTAGGGTGTGAAAAAGGTGGAATAAACTTTTCGATGGAATTTTTTAGATTGAGTGAGGCCTACATACGTGATCCCTTTCATACACATTTTAGTCATGATATTACCAAGAAAGTGACAAGGAATGAACCTTACACCTTCATAGTAGGATTATTTGGCTATCATAAAATATGAATCATCAAGGAGGATAAGATGAACACCATTTTTTCTATGGAATGGTGATTGTATGCGTACAATCTCATGCCCTTTGGCCCAAGTAATGCATCAATTATGTTCTCTAGAATCATGTTTGTTATGTTCAATGAGTATATCCATAATTTCCTCGAGCTATATTTTCAATTATTGGCAATGTATATCTTGCTAAAGGGTCACATGGCTAAACTAATGTTGGTGATGGAAAGACGTTGATTGATCTAGTTGTACCTAAATATTAAGAATTTCATTTTCTACAGCCCATTCAATATCCTCTTGGATCATATTATCTACAAGGAAGGATGTTTAGTCAAACTAATGAAAATCGTAGTAATTTTAGAATATGTATGCACTATAGAATGTCCCTGTGTTATGGTCATGCAGGGTATTACCATATATTTATCATGGGGCATGCTCAACTAATAATGTAGAAGGAGGAACTACTATGAAAAGGTGTCCCATTTGTATGGATTGTAGAATGTGAAAAGGGTTTTCCAAGTTAAAATAGTGGATGGTTATGGCTCCAATTCTTGTTTTTCCTAATTGGTCAAAAAGTTTCCATGTCCATGTGGATTCCACTACCATTGCATTGGGAACATGTTGGCATAGCTAGGGGAACACATGCTACACCACCCAAGGTAATTTTCTAGAAAAAAATTGTAATTACACAACCATGAAATGAAAAGGCCTGGTGATGGTGTTTATGCTACAAAATTTCAAGTATTATATTTTGGACCAGTCCTTCAAGTTGTTCATTGATAATTTAGTGGTCAAGTATTTGGTTAACAATACAATGTTGGAAGGTAATTCTATCGATGTTTGCTACTATTTTAGGAGTTTGATTTTGAAGTGATGGTTAAACTAGGTAAATAAAATATGGGACCTAATCACCTTTTGAAAATTCACAATTGGAACAATGTTAGGATAGCTCATAAAGTTTTGAATGTAGATATCTTTTGCATGGAAGTAGTTCTTGAATTATTCACTAATATTTCCAACTTCAAATATAAATCTACATGCACTAGAAGAATATGGTGATAGTAAAGATTGATAGCTCATAATTAAGGATACAAATTATTAGT
>ML777798.1:539511-575185 GCA_009831015.1 Picea engelmannii
ATGTGATACATTATGAAGTTGTTTGCCGAATAATCCACAGTTGATGTCATTTTTGTCAACGTTTCGAATCCGAATCGGGATTCATCATCAGGACTAATCGTCAATTGATAGCTTACTGATCTCGGTCAATTAATAGTAATTGTGCAGGATGCTTCTTAAGAATGTAACCTAGGTCGGCTGTCTAGAAACCTACAGAAGTTAATTTTAATATTATTTTAACCTAAATAATAATATAATAATATATACTAACTTATTACTAAGTTTTTATAGTTATTTAATTATAAATAAGTACAAAACAATAAGTGCTATTTAATTATGTGATTAAATATTTAATTGATTGAAATAGATTTTAGACTATCTAATCATATAATAATACAATAATATATAATATATTCTTACTAAGTTTGTAAAGTTGTTTACTTACTTATAAATAAGTGAAAATAAGTTTTAGTTTTTTTAATTATGTGATTAGATATTTAATTAAAAGAATTAAGTGTAAGAAGGGAGCTTTCGTTAAGGTTGTTATTAGGGTTGGAGTTTTTTAAAGTAGGGAGCGGTTAGGTTTGTTTTTAGGGTTATAGTTTTTTAATTAAAGTTTAGTCAACTAGTTACTAGGATTATCCGGCAAACAACTTCAAAAATACTCACCATAGAAATCTAAAAACAACCAGTGATACATTATATTATGTATGATCCCATAATTTGAAATGTGTAAACTTCCACATCAAGCATGACCACACTAGAATCATGGGGTCATTGGACTCAAGGAGGGATGAGGATTTAGAATTATACATAGACGTGGATAGTTGGAGGAGAATGATAATTTTGAAGGTGCTAGGCCTCTTCCTACACACCACTAGATCACCTCTCATTGACATTCTGTGTATTGATCCATTTTAGTTTTGGGTTGTTAGTATTTTCAATTGCACACACCTTTCAATCTAGTCAAAGTTCAATTAATGTCTCTTGTTATTGTAGGGTTATAAAGTCTCATCCCAATGTGGCCCATATGCCTCCAACCTTGTGATCTAATCATTTGGTGACAAGTGTCATGAAGGGTGATGACTAAGACTAGGGGTAACTTTCAATTAAAGGCTAGGAATGACCAAGCCCACATCAAGTGAAGAAAGAAAATTAAGAAGGTACATGTGTTGTCCCATTCCATGTCAAAAACAACACATCCATTCATTGGGAACACTAAAACCTGACAAATCAATGACTCCACTAAATTAGAATTTATGGTTTACATGATGAATTGATGAAGGAAGAAAGTGGGTGTGTGAGTCAAATTTGAGTCCAGAAACCCTCCCATATATTTAAGGCATGAAAATAGTCTATCCATGTGTTGGCAGCCGTACATAATTTTTTCCTTTTAAAGTGACAAATGACAATTCCTGTAGATGTCCACATCCTCATCCTGTAAATATTGTTATTTGAAGGTGACTTGTTGGTTGTAAAAAGTTGTTTTGATTATTTCTATTTATTTTATTTTGCATTTTCATACTTCATTCATGACTAAAAGCATGAATGAAGCATTAAAATTTTTAATCGTATTGCAATTGTATCTAAGGCTTGGTTTTTGGAAGGGTCATTATGCTTTCAACTCTTTGAATGAATGTTGTTTTTTTTTGGATCTTATCACATATCGATGAAACATTTGTTTTGAGTTGCTATTGGACTGTAAGCCTATATTTTTGGAGCCTTTATATACCAAGTATCGATTGGCAAAAGGACCATAGGCTTGTTTCATTTAAAAATCTTGGTAAATTGATTTTGATTTAAATGTTAGATATGCTTTGGCTTGCAAAACACACCTTCTCCTAACCTTGGAAAATCAAGGTACCCATTACATATGATGATATTTAAACACTCATGGGACATACCCTATAATTTGCTTCAATTTTCAGTTTGAACCAATAGTTCCCTCATTACGAACTAGGGTCTTGAGCCATGCTCGATACTCTAAACATTCATTACCAAAAACGCCCAAATTTCATGACTGAAACCACCATTGCTTATGTTATGGTTTCCTTGGTGTGTTCCTAGTTTTTTTCCCATCATTTTATCTTTGGATTACCTCCTACCACTAACATCTAAACCCACAGTTAGTTCGATTTGCTCTTGTTATAGAGTGTTCAATCCCATTTTTTCCTGCCAGAGACATGTTTTTACGAGAGCATTTCTGAGCAAACCATGACGAATTAGATCAAACCCTTGAAAACCCAGAACAGAAATGAGCCCTTTTACCTTATTTGCATGCAGTTTCTCCATAAACTGGATCATTGGAGAGATATGTCTTGATCTTTGGAGGTAAATTTCCCATATTTCTTGTTCTGGTTGAGATAAATGTTTTTTTATTTTTATTTTGCTACATAAATTCCTATAGATATTCCTGTGGTATATAAGATTATTCTAGAAATGCCTCCTATTCCTTCCATTTACAGGCCAGATCTCTTATGCGAAAAACCCTGTGAAAGGGCTACACCCGATCAGGCTATATTTGAGCAACATGATGCTGACCCTAGGGTCATTAAATCTCCTGAGTGTGAGAAGTATGTTTTCCCTAATACCATTGCAAAGGCCATAAATAAACACTCACGTAAATTGTCAAAGAAGAATCCAGACATAGGGTTAAATAAAAAAAGGGCTAGGAGACTAATCTCGAGGAGCCTACGAAATAGATCAAAATCTCATGTGAGCTCAATCGAATCGATCAAGGTCCATGAAAGCTCTGATTTTGAGATCGAAAAGTTATTGGCAGATGAAGACCCAAATTACTCTAAACCGGATCTCAGTCAGGATTTCGATTATGTAAATAACCTACCACTGTGCCTGAAACACAACAAAAATTTTCCAGGAATTAAACTCAGTCAAGAGCCCACAATGGATAATGGTAGTGTTTTGACACACAGTCATGTGCTTCCTCAACCGACTGTCCCAACTCCACAGTGTGAAGTGTGTTTACATTGCATAGGCCAGTATTACAAAGATGTACTCATTCTTCAATCAAAGATCAAGGCTTTTATGGCTCAGATTGACTCATTAACAAGTGAAAACCATGAACTCAAAACAAATGCACAAAGACAAACAAAGTGTTTGAAAAGGAATGGCAATGTCATAATAAAAACCACTGATTGTGTTAAGGCTGTGATCAACTCTGATATTGTATGATTCGAATTTAGTATGCAGTTGAAAGGTAAGGTTTGTTTTTTTATCTTAGTTATGATTTTATTTTTATTTTTCTAATTAATATGGATTGAGTTAGATTTCTATTGTATAAAATAAGACTAGCTACAAAATCGAGAGATTCTTTAGCTAAGTAAATTCTCATGTAAAATTTTGGAAAATATTAGTTAAATAAATATCTAATTTCTTCATTTTGTTTTCTTTCAGGATATCATGTATCTTGTGGTGATCTCATAAGATGGCGCATTTCTAGACTTAGTTAATTATTCATTTCCTCTCCGTTCATTTTGTAAATCAAAACAAAAGTTTTATAATTTTGAAGATACAGTTTGATATTGAGTGGCTTTATGACCCTCTATTTTTGTAATTTTGAGATCCTTTTGAGATATGATCCTATCTTAGAAGACAGGATGCTTAGTTTACCTGAAATATTTAAATACACACTATTTTTCAATAGAAGGATCTTTGCTGGGAGCAAGAGATGGATGGGTGACTCTAGAACTTAATGAAATAACATTTTACACATTTTGGTTAGCATTTTGTTTATAATGTTATCATTTATGTTTTGTTATGTCCTGATACATGTATAGATATGATATCTTTAGATTAAATGATTTGTGATGTGCAAGATATTATATTATAAATACCATCTACAATTTGCTTCTCAAAATAAAAATGTTGTGATTATATTTTTAGTTAAAACAACAAGGTTTATCTTTCGATATTGATTGAAAAACGAAATGTATAGATTACTTTCAGATTTATCTTATAGTAATTATGTATAATCATGAGGTGACAGGTTTATGTTGGTGTCTTCGCTTCAGTCATTAACGCCGAAACTGCCAACACATCATTCTGAATTTATTTAGAATAGTCTTAAGGTTCATTGAAGGTTTCCCTCTTGGACATGGTAGTTGGATGTTCTCTAATCATGAAGATGCTTGGATACACATCACTAATTCACTAACAGGTTAGCTCATTTACATTTTTATGTCATTTGTTTATCACTGAAATTTGAATGTATGTTTCAGCTTTTGACTATCCATATGTTTCTGTTTCATAGTATTCTTTTTTATATTAGTTTATATTTATAAAAGAAAAACAAAAAAACATTTTTATGTGCTTTATTTATCTTCTTCCTCGAAGAAATCATTTTTTACATTGAGTTTCGTATGTTTAGATTAAAACTTGCAGTTTGTATATCATGTACATAAGTAAGATAAGTAAATCTTCCATTTAAATATATCTACAATAGTTACATCATACGTATGTACACACAAACGCACACACACACACACATAGTGATTGCTAATTAGTTAGTTATTTCATTTCTTTTATTTTTTTTCTTTTAGGACTTTTAGATTGGCTAATGGATCCATTAAACCCGTCAAAATGAGTTACACCAAATGGCCTGGGTTATTTAGACAACCTCGGACTGGACTCATTCTTCCAATTGATGGACGGTCATTTTCACCCATCAACACCATGTCCAATTTCAATGCATATAGAAACAGTTTGAAAAAAATTCAATGTTGGCCCCATTCACAGGTCATTGTTTTCCATGTCTAGTCCTAGTACAATTTCCTTGTAAAATTTGAATAAAATATTTGAATAACTCAAATTCAAAACTGCAAATTCAAGTCAAAAGAAGTGTAGTTGAATATAGAAAAAAGGAGAGGAATAATGTTTCAACACAAAGAAAAAGCAACAGTTTTCGATGTATATACTGTTTCAAATTTGGACGAAAATCCCGTAGAAAGGAAAGGCATATCGAACAATTTTAGAAGGAAATCTAACAGATATTTATTTGTTGCATGAAATCCCTTGGATGACATACCTATATCATTGGTATGAGATGTTTTTGAAATTGCTAAATCTGATTTCTGCAATTAAAATTTGCAATTTCGACAGATTTGCATTGAAAATGCTCATAAATGGTCTTTTTTTTTATATTTTTCAATGAAACATAAGAACCTGGCATCCACGCTGACCATTATTAGAACAATGGCTTATATTGTCGAATTGATGCCAAAATAACAACGTGTTGCTTTGACAAAAGATTGGGATTGATCATATTTTATTAAAAAATGACAAAAAATTAAATTATGGTTGTCATTCATTGGCTTATACAAAAATATAAACATAAAAATGTAAATCCCTGGGATGACATACCTTCATCGTTGGTATGATTAGGCGTAGTCATGTAGAGATCTTCTTGGTTTCGAGAATAGCATATTCTCTACTAAACAGGGGCAACCACGTGAAGGTGGAAGCTCTAATTATGCCCCCCCTCCCCCTCACATCACTCTCAATTTCCCCATAGTACCTAATTTTAAATTATAAAGAACATGTATCATATACTATATTATACAAAATAAAAAAATGTAAACATCATATAAAAGATATAAACACATACCTCTTCTTTTCAACAATTAAATACCAGTCATCTTCTTCTTCATCCAGCTCAACATCTGTATCGGGATCTAGTTCAGAATCAATATTGGTGAAAGGCTCTGTCATATCAACATCATCATCGATGCCATTTTTGCTAATATAGTTATCGATATCGTCAATGAGATCTTCGTCTCCTACATTTGGATGATCAACTTCTTCGTCTGACACATCGACTACAACCACTTGCTTGTGATCTGCATAAACATGATCTTCTTCCTCGTTATTATATTCATCCTCGACTATATTATCCTTTACTGGTCTTCCTATTGGATCATATCTAACAATGTATGACTAACCTACTTTACTAGGTACCTCTGAGTAAAATACTTGCTCACATTGACTTGGAAGAACATAAGGCTCTGTACCCAGTTCAAATGCACTTGTATAAACCATGGTAAATCCATTATCATGCTCAATAACAATTCTTTTAGGATCACTTTCATGCATTTGTAGCCTTCACCATTTAACCTAAAAAAAAACCATTTAAAGGAATTAAAATCACACTCAATTATATCCTCCAAATGCCCATAGTACCTATTTTCAGTTTCTTCCATATTTCCGTCACTTCTAGAAGAAATGTTGGTGGCCTTAAACACTGCAGTTATCCCACAATATGAGGTTTTCATCTTATCATCCAACATTTTGATACGAAATTTACAACCATTACACCACATAGCCTTGTGATGTTTCAACTGCAACATGGATAACAAATAAAAAATATATTGCCAATTAATAAACCTCATATAGGACTTAGTAAATATATATTTCAAAAATTAAACAAACTAAATACATTGAAAAATTGGGAAATAACAAGGAAAATGTGGGTAAAAAATTTACTTGCCTGTTTATCTTTTAAACCAAAGGATAAATCAATTTCCCTTGATGTAAGATCAGGAAATTGATCTCGATGACGATGTGTTGTTTTAATAATCTTACTCACCCCTTCCCATGATAACCTACCGAAGTATTCCTCAGTATATTATATCCAATGCTCCATCCAATCAAGGTTGTTTGCAATGTGAAAATGTAAAGCATCCCACTCTCGAGAAACTGTATGATAAAATAACAATTTAATATCATTAATTAGCTATTGATAATAAAGGAATAATTTAATATAGTTCAATATGAAGGAACACAAAATTTAAAAAATCAGTATGATAAAATAAATGTGTAATATATTAAATCTATGTAAACATCTAATAATTACCTTTCACAGTCCTTGGTTTACCTTTCCCCAATAGGAACTTCCGTTCAAATTTGTTGATGGAGTCGAGATGCCAAATGCGAGGCACATTCATATTTTCTGCTAATTTAGGTAGATATTGACTAATATACACCATGCATTGATATACCATATATCCCTCAACCATAGAACCCTTCGGACGTGCTCTTTGTCTAACAAAAGCCTTCAATGACTTCAACTGCCTCTCCACCATCACATTGAACTTGTTTGTATTGGTCCACATAATTCAATCTCCTCAACTTGGTGTATGAGGTAGTGTTCTTGTGCATTGAAAAATGATGGAGGTAGATACTGTTTCATTTGACACATTAGTCGGGGAATTTCTCTCTTCCAATACCTTACATCTTCTTTATGAATTTCTTTTTATGATAGCCACCTACAAAGGTTGATGCAATAAAATAATATCAAGGCATACATAAATTTGCAGATAAAACATAATATGTCAATAAGTTCCGCTACAAATCACATAAGAAGTACATTTTCCTTATAAAACATTACTTACATCATGTATTTTCCAAGTACATAAATAATTTGTTTTATGTTGTTGTCAAAGTCGCCTGGGAGAGATAAAGGTAGAACATACTGTAACAAAAAACAAGTAATTGTTATTTTTTTCCAAAAAATGTGTACCAATAAGGAAATATATTATAACCTACTAATTACCTTAATGAATGTATGTCATCCATGTGTTTGAACCCCACCAAAATTCCCTTTTTTCGTTAAGATATTTTGTATGTTCGACGAAAACCCCATCAGAAACCTAATTTTTCGAATGACGTCTTTTACAATATTGCTTTGTTTCTCTGTCAATAACCAAGGAAGACTAGTATTATGTTCACGCCCATTTCCATTAGAATTAATAATAACACTTTGCAATGCGTGATTAGCTTCTTGGATGTCACAACAAATCTTTCCAATTCTCTCTTTGTCAGTCCTTTCATCTAATATTCACCATAACAATTCTGTTATGTTCTTCCCAATATGCATTTTATCAAACAAATGAACTATTTGTAGGTGCTCATAGTATGGAAATCTACTGAATTGCATCGGGTAACTTTCCCGCCCAATTTAAAAAAAAAACATGAAAATAATGGAAACGTGGAAACTTTTTGTGGAATAATCCGCCCATATGTAGTAGTGGAAGTTACTAACTATGATAGAAAAATTATGTTGAAAAAACATGTGTGTCTCTATCATTCACCATGAGCCAGACGTGGGATTTCTCTGAGTCGATGACGAGGTATGGAGGATTTTCTAGAGCATGGGTTGGACAACATACATTGAAAGATTACATGGATTCGATTGACAATTTTATTTAGAATTCACACTCAGTTTGCATGATGACATGGCTTAGGTATGAGAGTTTCCAATTATGGCGGATGAAAGGGAAATCACAACAACAAGGTTTCCATAGGACGTAGAACAACAAATTTCTTGAAAATTAACATTTCTTTCCTTGAAGGAAGAATTCATGCATGATGGAGAATAATTGAAAAATAAAGAGAATTGGTTTTCCAAAAATGTCTTGGCTCCATCTTCGAGAAAGTTTTCATACCATACCCAAAAATATATCACATGTGAGGGGCACTATGAAACCATTTTTTGGTATCACCTAAAGTTTTTGAACCACTTGTGGTGCCAAAGGTCAGTTAACAATCCATTCTTCCTTTGGATTTTTTTACATCATACGACTCACCATGTATGGAGGTATAAGTGTCTACACAACTTCCTCTCTCATCATGGTCTCATTCATATCCTTATAAAACATGCATTAGAGTGAGAAAACCATGCATGGGAATATTTTGTGGGTCTCCGACCTCCTTAAGTTACAAAGAAACCTGCAACACTAGAGGAAGAAATGAGACAAGTTAAAGTGAATAGAATAGGTCCAAGATAGCCTTCAGAGGGGTAGGAAAAACAATAGGATTCCTCCCATGACCGCGAAATTGATATCACAGGTAGCACACTCCCTAAGAAGAAGGCCCGACCCACATGAAAGAGAAGAGATGAAATAATACTTGAGGTTCATGTTCCATGTAAGATCATGACACACTCTTTGTCTATAATGGGCATATTTGATAACAAACAAGAACCAATAGAAGAAGAACTTATGAAGGAAATAAACATCCTTTCTCACACACAAGAACCAACATGAGAAGTAGGCTCCACAGGAGATAAAAATAAATAAGCACCTATTGCCACACAAGAACTAGCATGGGAAGAAGGGGAAACTCTTGCCGAAACAAAAGAACCAACAAGGGGAGTAGAACCAATTGAAGAGGAACCTCTTGTTGACACAGATAAGGAAAAATCCCCTGTTGTAACACAAGAACCAACAGGTTATATTTTGTAGCACAAGGCCATAACAAGGATTCCTGTACAACATAAAGGTAAGACAATAATTTGGATACAACAAAGGGGCCAATGAGGAATGTAAATGAAGGTCTTGTTGCAGCTTCGAAAAGGAGGAGTCTCAAGCATAAGAGGAAGAAAAATATTCTAGGTAAAATATTTAGGCCATTGTATTATTCCCTGACACAACATAACCCGAATTTAAGGAAAATAATGGATTGAAAAAGTAAATCAGAACATTAAGGGACAAAATACAAAAGGATTAGTCAAGCCTTGATTTTCATGCCCAAGTGGTTGGACTTAGCTGCTAATTCTATCAAAATCTTGGAAAAGAATTCAGTGCATCATTCAAAGAAATGGGGGATACTGGGAGAATAATGGCATTGTTGGAATGAGTGGATGTTAGGACTTAGACTGAACCAACCCCAATGGAGGACCATGGAGATAAAAAAAAAGAGTTATTTCCTCCTGAGAATGTGAACGTTTAAAATCAAGCCGAGGTAGATTTAAATAAATACCATAGAGATCAGACTTAATATGTGATCCCTTTTGAGTAGGTCAATGCAGAAACCTAGACATAAATCCTTATGGAAGATGGTGGAGTCCAAACATACATTGAGGGTGACTTCTATCTAAGAGCCCAATTGGATAAATGGAAAATCCTAGTCGATACTTATGAAAAAGGAATAGTCCCCCTATAATAATGTAGACAAGCCATCTACAATCTTAGTTAGAGATGGGATGAGAAACTGGGAATTCATAGATGTAAATGGGAATAGTGGAAGAAATATATAAACAAGGCCTCTAAGCTACAATCCTAAGTGAGACTCCTGGAGGAAGAGAAAGGGTAGGTGAGCACCCTTTTTGGATCCATCCTCACTTGCAAAGAACCCTCTCTAGTTTCTTTTGTATTATTGAATGAGAGATACTTTATGTTTCAGTTTAAAACAGTGG
This sequence comes from Picea engelmannii, assembly GCA_009831015.1. Taxonomy (NCBI): domain Eukaryota; kingdom Viridiplantae; phylum Streptophyta; class Pinopsida; order Pinales; family Pinaceae; genus Picea; species Picea engelmannii. The sequence goes on from ML777798.1 coordinate 549,701, forward strand.
AAACACGCAAACCCTGTAAGGAGTCCTCTCTAGAGACCTTCTTGCAGGTATATTATAAGATCAACAAAGAAGATAAAAACTTATTTTGTGAACTTTACCAGCATAACATCCTCCTAGATGTTGAGCCAGAACGAAATACAACTCCTTTTGTGGGAGGCATCTAGTTAAGGGAATTCACATCATTTATGAGAAAGTAATCATAGTGGAAGAGTGATTTTTTCATTTATTAGAAGAATCAAAATTGCAACCTATGGGTAAGAGGAGAGTTCCATAATCCCAAGATTGCTCTCATCTCAAATTATTTATGGGTTAGCTATCATAATCATGAAACCTTCATGGCCAATAACATAGGAGAATCCATATGTGACTATGTATATTGCATCGAATTTTTGATGTGAGATGATCTGCAGGGAAGCAGACAAGGATGAGAACATGCAACAATAGAGAAAAGGAAAAAGGGTGCCTTCAATTTCGATAATTTCACAGTGGATTTGAAACAAGTTTTTAGATGTGTCCAATGCATGAAGGCATGTGAAAATAGTTGGATAGTGTATTCACATCATTTATGAGAAAGCATGCCTAGTGGAAGATTGATATGTTCATTTCTTATAAGAATCAAAGTTGCAACCTTTGAGTAAGAGGAGAGTTCCATAATCCCAAGATCATTCTCATCTCAAATTATTTATGGGTTAACTCTCAGAAGCATGAAACCTTCATGGCCAATAACATATGAGAATCCATATGTGAATGTGTATATTTCATCAAATTTCTAATGTGATATGCTCTATAGGAAAGCATACAAAGATGGGAACAAGAATCAATACAGATAAGGAAAAGGGATGCCTCCAATTTCCATAATTTCATAGTGGATTTGAAAAAAGTATGCAGATGTGTCCAATGCATGAAGGCATGTGGAAATCATTGGATAGGGTTGAGATTTTGATACCCAATGATTTGGATTCCTTCCCCTAAGTATCAACAAGACTATTAGTTGTTACATATCAAGGAGTAACGTTACTAACATGACATTGAAAGAAATGGAGGATATTACTCGACATATGAGGCTAGACATAAAGGCTTCAACATCAATAGTCTTCCTTCCACCATTTTTTTTTTAGATTTATATTAACTATATTAATTTCATGAGGACATGAAATGCTTTTGGTTGGGTGGAGATGAAGGGTGTTCGAAATACTACCTTTTTCACACCCTTATCTTACTTTCTTGCACTAGTTTTTCCATTATCCCTACTTGATCTTGAGTATAACGACATATTTTTTCACCAAGTTTGTCTCACCACAATTCATGTCATTTTAGATCCTTTTGATAGCGTAAACAAGGGTAAATTTGACAGTTTTATGCTTACCAATGAATGTGTTGAGACACTTTTACAAAAGGTATGTCACATGCATATAAACAAAGTTGTTGCAACACAGTTCCTAGTTGTTGCAACATGATCTTACGTTATTGTGACACAGTTCCTAGTTACTGCAACATGATCTTACATTGTTGAAACACAATTCCTAGTTGTTGTAACACGATATTATTTTTCTACAACACAATCCCTAGTTGTTGCATCACAACCTAATGATACTGCAACACAATTCCAACATTGTTGTTGCAACACGAATTCAAGTGGTTGCAACACGACAATGATGAACATTAATTTCCTTTTCTACAACACGACACCAATGATTTTGTTTGAAGCTTTCCAGTTGTGAGAACCATGTTACAAAAATCCATCACTAGCACATCATCATGAGAAGCACAATCAAAACAAAAAAAAGAGGAAACGATAAGGAGAGAACTGGAAACTACTGAACCAAGGTATGAACCATTCCAACAAGATTCTTCTAGTGAAGGAAGATGTTAGTTCATGAAGGAAACCATTATGTCTATATTAGTCAAGATATTTAATGAATTAGGGAATATCTTGAGGATCCTAGATCCTCATGGTTGTCCTCATTGATTTCTTGCTAAATAAATCACAATGTAAAATGTATAAATTCCCTGCTTGATTTGAAAAAGAGTCATAATATATTGTAATCTTGAACTCTATTTCTCGGAAGTAATGAAGTTTATATTCTGATTCTCATGCTCTATTTTTTATGTCAATGATCATTTGAAGCTCAGTGTGTGATTGAAGTTTTTATTCAGTACCTATCCTAAGGAGGTATGGCCCCCTCCTTATTTAGGTATTGTTGTATTGTAAGTATAGGTTTCCTTTCTGCAGATTGGTTTATCTTTCAGAATTCTTGTGTATATGTTTCTATTCTGCTACAACACTATATTGTATTACTCTATATTTGACAGTTTCATGCTTCTTGTCTTAAGAAACTTCATTTCTTAGTTATTTCATATTTTTAATGGTCTAATATTAATCATAATTGTATGAAAAATTCTTTCATTAAATGATTACATGATTAAAGAAAGTAGACATTCCTTGACATATTCACTATATAGGTTTGGATCTTGTTTGAAGTGTGTTTTCTTTCAATACTTAGAGTAAAATCCAATTCATGTCATATTTATACCAGGGTCACAACATTTTTTTCTTCTAGTGTGATTGAATTAGTTAGTTACAAATTTCAATTACAATCAACTGGGGTTACAACATGACACTATTCCAAGCCGGTTGAACTCGACTAAGCTTACTTTCATTTTCCATAACCTACACTATCGATTTTTTTTCTAATTTTGTTAGAAGTTGGTGACTTTGTCAAAAGTGATAGTGGGGAAAATCCCCCTATTACTATACTGGGTTATAGTATAGGAAGAGAATTTATGATGCAGGAACATCTCTCCACGTCATCCATCCAGCCACGTCAGTGCTATCACTCAAGGCTGAAGAGTGGCACAACCTTCGTCTTCAATTTTGAAATTGAATGTAATTTAATGTTTTAGGCTGTTGAGCTATGAAGTCGTGCCTTTGTGCAGGAATTAGAGTAGGTAGGATTTTAATGGTTGTAAGGTTGAGATCTAGATCCATATTCTGGACTAGACAACCCATTCAATGTAATTGAATAGGGTAGGTAGATTAGAGGGAAGAGCTCTAAGATCCCCCTCATGTAAAAGATTAATTTAATTCTCATTTGGATTTATTGTAAGAAGTAGTTGTAAAAGTCGAGAGAGAAGAAGAGCAAATTCTAAGACTCTGTTAAAGTCCGTGCTCAGAACACCCTTGTAAACATGCATTTTATTAATACAAAACAACAGTTTTTCCTACATGTATTTCTGTGTTGTGTGAATGTCTATGAGTGTTCATGTTTATGTTGTATATGTATGCTAGGCATTTGCAGGAGTTGTTTGATTTTCATGCCTGAGAGGTTATTTATGGTTTCATGCCAGGAGGGCGTGATAGAGTACTGCGGTCTCTGAATACCAGTGCATAGAAGCACTTCTGAATTCTGTGGATTCAAACAAAGACGTGCCAAGTGGGCACAACAACTGAAATCATTGACTTAGAAAAAGACCTTGGAGGTTGTTGAACACCTCAGGAGGCAAGGCTGTGTAGCAAGACACAGTTGTAGACATAATCTCTGAGGAGTTCTGTAAATCTCTACTAGATGGGCATTGAGCCAGTGCAAGGAGTGCATAGAAGAACTCTTCTATGAGTTCAAGGAGAACCAGAATCACTAAGGATTATGAGAGCTCTACCAGAAGGGCATTGAGCAGGTGCATAGGGTACACAGGAGAAGATAGAAGCTCTGAGAGGTTTGTATGACTCTACCAGGAGGGCATTGAGTCAGTGTGTAGACAAGCACAGGAAGATAACTCTTTGAGTTCTGTAGTTGAAGGATGAATCCACTGAGGGATCTTCATAGGGTTGTTGAACACCTTGTAGACTCAGCAATAGGTTGCTTAACCTGAGGATAGCTAGGAGGGCATCCAAATTCTCCATCTATAGGAGAAAGGAAGAAGGATTTATTTCCTTAAGGCCTGTGGAGCAGGAACGCTCAAAAGGAGTAGCATTTTGTGTGTAAAGACTCTGCAGAGGCACAAAAGTCACAGAATACCTTGAGGATTTGAAGGATAAGCTCAAGAGGAGTAGTGATTTTGGCACACAAAGCCATAGCTACAAGGAGTGCATAAGTGAAAGGGCTCTTTGGGAGAGTTCAGAGTCTCTAAAGCTCAGGAGGAGTAACATCTTTGAGAATGCAGGCGAGACTCAAGGTGAAGATATTGCAGGGAAGATGAACAAAGGTCGAGGCCTTTGATAATTTGAAATTCTTCCAAGTCTAGAAGAAAAGCGCCAAGGCTCAGCAGGAGCAATAGCTTCCATCAGATCAGCCGAGAAGATCTGGACCATTGAAGATTTCGTGTCCAGGGAGCAGTAGGAGAAGCGCAAGAGACGAGGAGATTCTGAGCCATCAGATCTTAAGCTAAAACCCGATAGCCATTGGATCTGTCGAGAGTTGCATGAGATTTAAAACTCGCAAGTAGAAGCAAAAGTCCCAAAGGGGTGATATCGGGATATTGACATTCAGGAGTTCGAGAGTCTGGGCACTCGACATCAAAAATCATGAAAAGGCGAAATAGATCTAATCCATTTGTTGGAAAGAGGACACGTGTCACATAATCACCCATTTCAAGGATTCGGGCATCGGGACTCACAAAAGTTAGCATCTTGACTTTGCGAGTAGCGAAGTCCCGAGGAAATTCGAGCCATTCGTCTGAGAGCGAACGCGTGTCGTGAGATCCTCTCTATCGGGGATTTGAACATTGGGGTTCAAAGAAGGATGTCTGTTGACTTCGCGAATGGCGAATTCATGAGAAGATCGGGACCATCCATTTGAGGAGGACAAGTGGCAGAGATCTAGGGATCTCACGGAATCAGAGGTTCACAAGGTGAGAGCTCAGGATTTGGGTGCTCCAAGTTACGAGTGGCGAATTCATGAGAGAATTGCAGTCGTCCATCTGAGGGGAATAGGTGGCAGCAATCGTGGAGTCGGTGAAGTGCCGAAGAGATCTAGGATTTGGGTCTCATGAACTTGGAAGTTTGCAGGGTGAAGGCCCAAGAGTTGGGTGCTCCAAGTTGCAAAGTCGCAAAGTCATGAGGAGCGGAGACAACCATTGGATATGGGTCAAGGGAGGACCATTGAATCAGAGCCTCATCGCGTGTTTCACGCTTTCAGAGGTTTAGAGGTTGGTAGAAACTTGTCTCAACATCAGAATTCATGAAGTTCTGAGAGCCAAGGCACGAGTGTGGACACGTGGCAGAACCACAAGGTGGGCCCTACGTGATTGGCAGGTGAAGACACGTCGCCTGGAGGAAGGAGTCAATACTCCATTGACTTCTCGCATCTTGGGGATTCACGAGATAAGAGCACGAGAGCTCAACATTGAAACATGCGAGGTCATGAGTAGCTAGAACGTGAGAGGGAAATTAAATATATCTTCTTGGAGGTTTGTGAAAGGAAGGTGCCAAGGTTGGATGCTACAACTTGCGAAGGGGCGAGTTGCGAGAAGTGTGAAAGGAAGGTCAACCTTCGCTGAATTTTAAGTCTCGGAGGATCGCACAAGGAGGGAACAAGATTTCAACCCTTGAACTCACGAAGTGGAAAATAGCGAGAGGAGCTAGGATTAAGATTAGCTAGTGGTCACGCATAGAAGGCACTGACAAAAGAGGAGCTATACCCATTTTGTGATCTCGAGTATCATAGGATTGAGAAGGAAGAGTCAGGAGTTTTGAATCACGAACTCATGAGATTGCGAGTTGTGAAAAGTGCCTTTGGAATTGGGCCTTGGTCATAGTGTTGTGGTCACTTGGGAAAGGTGGAGCTCACACCTAGTGTTGTTCGCACAGGAGAGCTTCTGGAAAGGACCTGTGGATCGATAACTGGAGATTCCAGCAGGGAGTCAAAAAGAGTCGCTTCGACTCATAAAATCGATTGAACAATCCTTAAGACCGGGAGGTCACATAGAGACTCTATCGAGGAAGAGGTGGCGGTCTGCGTCAATTCATCCCCCTTAAAAGACAATCTTGTTTATAAACCACCCCAAACACTCTAAATGGATTAACATAAATAGATAGGAAAGTAGGTTAGAAGTAGTACCTTTGGTCCTAACGTTCGATGTAGACCTCCTCCATCTTTGTATATTCACAGGCTACTGGTCTCCTCCCAAAGATGACTTGAAAGAACACTTAGGAAAACAATTCTACAAATATTCTATCTCTACTCATCAATATTAGGGTTAGATATAAACCATTATGCATAAATAAAATGAAAATGATAAACACATAATATTTGGGACATGAAAAGGACTATTTTATTCATTATAAAGATTAAAAGTTACAATCTTCAACAACTAACACTTTGTGAACCAGGTCTGGGATCCTCTTACAATCAACTTATCACTTTAGGGAAAGGGAATGGATTGTATATGAGAAAGGGATAAAGAGGGAATGTTGAGGCCAAAACTTAGAAAGGTATGCAATACCTGGAATGAGAGGGGGAAGGGATTTTGGCAAAGTTTCTTTGTTCTCATGCTTTTTATTGGAATGGGACCCTAAGACCTCCTTTTATATGAAAAAAGGATAGTTATTCAGTTTTGGTATGGGATACATAGGGTGAATTGGTTGGGAAACCCTCGATAGCCCTTAAACTCTACCGAATTCCTTGCAACTTTTGGAGGTAAATGCAGGTTGTTTAGTGTGTAGCTTGCGTATGTGAACAAGTTTTTTAGTGTATAGCTAGCATATTTAAACAGGTTGTCTATCATGCATATAGTGTATGTACGTGGGTATTAGTGCAGCAGGGCACGTACATGCTCCAAAAAATGGTTTTTTAAAGAGAGATCCTCAACAATAGTTTGGAAAATTGTGCAAGTAGAAAGGCCAATGCCATGTATCCATAGGTAGGGAATTTTAGGGATATAACATATGCCCCCTAATGTGTGAGTTCAGAAGATCAAATGATGGATGAAATACATTACAATTGTTGGATCATGTTGTCATTGATGTCAATGGTTTGATTGATTGATGTCAAATGATTGATTGATGTCAAAGGATTGATTGATTGATGATTGATGTAATATGTATTGTCCTTGATGAGAATGCATAGCTGAATATGGATCAATGAGTTGTCATTGATACATGATGAAGATGGATCGATGTGGTTTCATTGGTATATGATGCATTGTTGGAAAAATGTATAGATGACTCATTATTGTCTTATCATGATTGATAAGGTGCACAAATGGATGAACTCCAAAGTGGTCCCCTTATGGTGAAATCCCTCATGAGAAGACGCTTTATGGATTGAGTTATCCTAGAAGAAAGGTTGGAGGACCCTTGATTGTATGAGGAATAACGAGATGAAGATCAAGGAAATTGTTGGTGAAACTATCCTAGATGGATAGTGCTTGTCATGCCATTTCTAGTGGTATGCAGAATGTCACTTAACTCCTCCTGGTTTGAGATTTATGGCCTTACGAGGATGAAGGACCCTCACATGAAGGCTTGAAGCCCCCAAAGTCAAAGAAGTCAAAGTGACCTAAAAGAATAAATGATAAAATAAGGTGACAAAATCAAGAAGGAATATTTATGGAAAGTGGTTAACCCTAAAAATAAGGAAAATGGGTTAAGTGACCTAAAAATGGGTTAAGTGACCTAAAGGATGAAAGTATAAATAATATAGCAATGGTCTCTTGTAGATCATCCTTTTTGTGGATCAATGGAGAGCTTCTTGTGGGAATATATTTTGGAGTATTGATGGAGAGCTTCTTGTGGGAATATATTTTGGAGTATTGATGGAGAGCTTCTTGAGAATTTTTGGTGTGGAACACTTGAGGATATTGAATATCTATAGGTGACTGAGGTAACCAAGGATATCTAATATGAAATTCTGAGGAAAGTAAAGAAAAGAAGGCCAAAATGCAAGGAAGGATAAATTCTTTTGATGGTGCTTTCTAAGGTATGTTATTTACAGGTCATCTCACCATTTTCACTATAACGTTTTTTATATAATGATTCAGATCCTGAAATTGCTATGAAAGTGATAAAACATAGCCAAGTATCTGTGGTTAAAAATTCAACTTGTGGGTCGTTGTATTTTTGGAGTTAAACTCCATGGAAAATAGGGTTTGTGGCCAGTCCTGAAACTAGTAAAAATCAGGTGTTTCAGGTAAAAATGTCATAACTTCTTCATAACAGATCCAAATCCTATGAGACCAAATCTGTTGGTTAGGGTACAGTCTTTAATATTAAGTGTAATAGTTTTATATCATTTCATCAAATATTTTGTGTGGGGAATGCTCAACAAGGTCGCTCTCTAGAATAAGATAGAATTCAACAAGGTACGCCATTTTTGCTATAACTCCTTTTCTGAGAGGTTCCAAGTAGTTCCACTTGGAGGAATTGCATAAAACACACTGAAAAAAATTGTGTATCAGTTTCATATATTTATTCAGTACAGGTACAAAGTTATGATTATTTCAATTTATGGTTGTTGACTAATCCAAAACTAGTCATGGTTGAGACAAGCAGTTGATGAGTTGGCACATACATGAGGTGTATAGTTGATTCTGTTGGTACATATTGATGAGTCATTTTTTATGATTAGTTGACACATGATTTGTATATACTTGGTACATGGTTGGATGCACTTGTTTATGGTACAGGTTGATTACAGGTTGTTTGGCATAGGTTGGTGCATGGTTGATGCTCTTGTTTATGGTATAGATTGATATCTATTGAGGATTTTTGCCTCATCTCAGTTGGTGCTAATAATGCAAGATGATTCTTGCATATAGAGCTAGTGCTCTTGTAGAGTTGTACTCTATTCAGTTCTTGCTGATAAACCCCAAGGATTGTAGTCCGTAATAAAAAGAAAATTGTACATACATCTTGTGTTCTTTGTGTTCATTGTGGTGATGACTTGTTGATTGTATATTGCTGATATATGTTGTTGATATGTGCTCACATCTAACTGGTTATAAATGACAACAATGGGTAATGAATAAATGTTGAATGCTAATTGATGAGTTTTTATGCAAGAGGGGAGTTTTGGGAAAAAGAGCCCCACACTCATTCACCCCACGTCTAAGTGTGGTAGGTGTGTCCAAAAATAATATATTTACCAGTGGGAATGCACGGATTTTAGGGAGCTCGAGACCAGAGTTCAAGAGGTCTCCATTTGTAATACAATAATAATCTTTCTGAGGCGGGCATACCCATGCTCAGGAAGAACTGATCATGGATTCCAATCAAGTACATTGCATATACATGTGATAGAAATGTCTATATAAAGTGTATCTGCAAGAAATACACAATGGATATACATCTCAAAATCAATCGGTGATATTCAAGTGCAATATAATATGCATCTTCAAGAAGCATCAATGCTTGTGGTTGGATATGAGGACTTCATAGCTCGAGAAACAACTTAAATATATTCAACAGCTCAGGTAGGAGTACAATAGGAGTGTAAGACTCACTACTATGAGTTATTCGACATACCGTTGGGGAAGTACTGGAGGATCTCGATCATCAAGCACAGAACTTCATCGATTTTGAATATGAACTTGACTGGATTCATGGGATGGTCGATTCATGAAAGTCAAGAGAAAAACTGTAGAATGGCTAACTCAGGTTGGATAAAAATCCCCTTGGACAAAAGAACGAAAGATGATAAGACTCAGGAAATGTAATATTGACATAAGTATGTGATGTAGGAGGCACCAAAAACTCTCCATATGTTTGGAAGAGTAACCAAATGGAGGAGGACACAACTCTATGTAGAAAGAAAAAATTCCTAAGGTCATACTAGATCCCAATTTTTTAAGAACAAATGGAAGGATCTGATTTACCCAAGGTCGACTATCTTGCTATCGAAAAAAGAGTGTATAGTTCTTGTCCCCTCTTTTTGGAATATTTGATTTTTTTGTCTTTTTCAAATTTTTAATGATCTTGAAAAGGAATAAAAGAATGCTACGTTACAAAGGAGGAATGAGTGTCATGAGAAATAAAGTTGGTTCCAAGAACATGTAACATATTGATTCTTAAGGAAAGGAGACATGTATAGGATAAGGACACTCGAGGAACATTCCTCCATGGGTCAAGGTGTTAGTTCGTAAAGGAAAAAGAGTGTTGCAAGGCTTGTGTTTAAGGAATTCTTTAGAGGTTCAGTTGAGAGAAACATGGAGCTGACATTAGGACAAAGACACAAAGATGAGACCCACAATGCGATTAATCACGACACAACAAGACTTATTCTATGTTAATTTTTACGAGCCCAGAGAGGGTAATCTCGGTGGTTTTTTCACATTTAGAGAGTTTGAAAAAATGATAAAAGAAGACTCCAAGGAGTTCCTTTTTCGCAACCAGTCTAGTCGATTCAAAAAAGGGTTAAACTTATACCGAAAATACGTCTTTTCAAAACTATTTTAACGAGTGTGATAAAGACAATATCACTCGGCTATCTTTTCAATTTTAAGGAGTCTGAACAGAGATTAACTATGGACTCGCAATCTTTTTCTAGGTTTAGTATCCTTAGCCCCAAAAAGTATAAAATATAAATGAGGATAACTCTCCTGGCAAGACAAGTCTTCCAAGGTGTACCTTTTTCTAGAATAATCTATTGGATGGAAAGGGTTAAACTCATGCTGAATAGATGTTCTTTCTGGACCAATTTAACGAGTGTGAAAGGAACAAGGTCACTCGATGATATTTTCATATTTGGGGAGTCTAAAAGAGATTAAATATGGACTTTGTAGGGGTTCCTTTTTTTGTAAGTAATCTCCAAGGCCTAAAAAGAGATAAACCAAAACTAAGGAGAATGTTCCTTTTTCAAAAATTTAGTCCCTTAGGCCCGAAAAAGGGTTAAACTTATGCCTGAGAATAATCTTCTAGAAAACCAAATTTCCTAGAGCATACCTTTTTTTGTAAAATTAGCTATCTGGAATGAAAAATGCATAAAATACCACCAGACAGATGTTCCTTCAAATTTGAGTTTGGCGAGCATGAAGGGCAACAAGATCGCTCGACAATCTTTTCAATTTTTGAGATTCTGGAAAGGACTTAAAAAAGACTCCAGGGGGCCTACTTTTCTCAAGTAATCAAAATGATATTGAAAAGAATAAATACAGTCTCATTGGATGTTTCTTTTGAAATTTAAAGCAAGCTTGAAATACAACAAATCAGGCTCATAGGGAGTTCCATGGGTAAAGGCTAGAAAAATATGAAGAAGAATGAGGCTTCAACACAAAGTCATGGCGGGACTAAACGAGACTCCCATGCCTATAAATTAATTTGACCTGGGCACCAAATGGAAAACAAGGTTGTAACTAGGATTCCCATGGAAGGAAGGTTTTACCACATAAAGTACAACACACTTATCAACAAGGAAGGTTACTGTCGCAATTCAGTGGGGTCGATCCTAAGGCCAAATGAACCACGAAACGGATAATGCAAAAATGAAAGGAGGGAAAAATATAACCTATATGCTAGTTTCTAGGTCAATACCTTTTGGAATGGATCGATATGGTGAACATATGTTAAAGAAAAAACATCTCCAAGATACTGCATATAAGGTCAATAACACTCATCCCAAAGTTAATAGATCCAATATAGATAAAAACTTTGGAAAATAAGAGGTGCTACTAAATACAAAACTTGAAAACAACAAACTTGGATTATAAAATATGTACAAGGTACTACACAACCTTCTTGCTCATGCATGGTAGTAGTTCAGGTAGAGCCTGCTACTAGGCTCTGACCAAGAGTCTCTTCTATACTCAACCTGGAAAGTCTCCAAAAAGGGAAGAAAACACAAACCATGGTGTAAGTCTTCCTATGATATAGAAACCATAGTCATGGCTTCAAGGATATCCTCATCTGAAGGAAATTCAAAATATGAGAAATGACGTGAACGAGGAGGGTCAATAGTCCCAAAGGGTGAAGCAAACTGACCATATTCCATATGATGACGGAGGTTCTGGCCAGGACTGGAAGAGCCTATTCATGAAGAATCACAAGAACAAGGGTTTGAGGATCTACAAACAGTGAGATCAAACTCAAAAGGAAACTCAAGACCACTCAAACCAAGAAGGAGAAGCAAGGGCTCCCATTCCCCCATTGGATAAAAATATTGATCAATTGTTGAGACCATGTCTCGAGAAGGTAAACATGATTTCATAGGTTCCTTCTCAAAAGAAATTGAACATTGAGGATAACATGCCACATAATTAACCCATGGCTGGGTAGAGTTTACATGAACACTAGGAACATATAAAGGGGCATCTTGAACTAATGTTGAATTATTATGGTGATTATAATATGACAACTATAGTGACAATTCTTTCATTTTGAGGGAAACACATCACCCATAAAAGAATAGACACCACGACATTCATAACATACACAGAATCACACCCGAGAAGAATATTGAAATATAATGGGCCTTGCACCACTATAACATCAACAAGGAAAATATTCCAACCTAACGATATAGAAAACTAAGGAAGAATCCCCAAATATCAACTAGGACGTCTATCAAAATCCAACAACTCATGCGAAGCAGACACAAGCTCGGGAGATCCCAAGGCTTTCCAAGCCAAGGAGGTAAACACAGGTTGTTTAGTATGCAGCTAGCATATGTACATGGGCTGTCTAGAATGCATATAGCTTATGTACACAGGAATTAGTGCAACAAGGCACGTACATGCTCCAAAAATGGTTTTTTAAAGAGAGATCCTCAACAGTAGTTTGGAAAATTGTGCAAGTAGAAAGGCCAATTCCATGAATGCATAGGTAGGGAATTTTAGGGCTATAACATAAAGTATCTTACATTTCAAGTTCTATATTCATAAATATTTGTTGCATCTGCATCATTAGGAGAGTAAGGTGAATAATTTTCCCTAGCATATATAGTGCATGACAGTTCACAAGTAACTATATGAATCCCTGGGTTGACAAATTAAAGTGACAAGTATTCTGGTTATATTTCCAGTTATTCAAAAGGTAATTATAAATGAAAGAGACTTGGAATAAATAATCAAAACATCCAAGGTGAGCCTTAGGTTTCACATGTTGCTGGGAACAAAAAAGGAAATATGGAAAATGAATGTAGAAGAATAGATGGCAAGGGAAAAAATAAGGTTTCTAATTGACTTAATGTGATGGAAATATTCCGAACTATTTAATTTCTTGTTGATGTTTATTTTTTAGATGGATGATGTTCTAGAGGTGGAGTATCCATTGTAACCACTCCATATTGATCTATCTCGGTAAGCGTGATCAGGGATTTACTTAGCCACTCTTCTATGTATTCCCTCATCGAGGCCACTATGATCTCATGCTTGGTTTTTATCTGAAACAATTCATTCTCCATTTCTATTAGGTCAATAGATAATTGGTGAAACATGTTGTCAATGTCATCATTATTGTTAATGTATCAGACCATCCACATTTCAACTTCATCTTTGGAGAATTCTATTGAGTCAGTAAAATAATTCTCCCATGCAACTTTTAATTCTTCAAGTTGATCCAATAGTTTCTCTTTAGACATAAGTATTGTGTCCATTAATAAATTTGTGCCATCAAGTTCCTTTTTGAGATCAACAAGTCTTAGGAAAAGGTCACCACTCTTACTTTTCACAACATCCAGCTCATTCAACATTTCTCTTAAACTTTTAATTCTTCTCAACCAAAATGAATTTTTTTTCTTCATTTGAGTACTAGATGGAAGGTTTTCTTCTCTTTAGTGGGTGTCACTTAAACTTGAAACTTTTTCCATAAATATTACCACATCCTCCTTGTAAAATTCTTCATCATTTTCTATATTTGTTTGGATATATTCTTTGAAATGCATAATCCTCATTGAAAAAATGGTAGAGATCTATGCAAGTTCCCATACTTCTTGGATTGAGTCTATTATTTTTTTAATTCCATCTCCAACATATATTCTCACTGCTAGCAACAAACTAGATGAACCTTTCAACTTACTGCTACTTTCCAGGACATCCTCTTGGGTAGGTGTTGGTTGAATTGTGGTTAATGGCTCAACAAACAGTGGTTTTGGAATCATAGTTATCTCTAATTCCATTATTTTTTTCATTTTAAATTTTAAATTTCTTTTTCTATATTACAAATAGATTCTTTCAATGCCTTTCCAGTCTCCTCATGAAACTATACAGTTTTTTAAGGCGCAACCCTATGGAAATCAATTTCTGATTTTTATTTTTCAGATGCTTTCTTGTTTTCCATGTTTACATTACCTACTAACATTTTTTTGGAATTTCTATTGTAGGTTGCATGGTGGAGTGTTACATATTCTTCTTCAAATATTTTTGGTTATTGGGTGACCATAGCTTCAACAATATCCCGTGTTTCTAGAAACCATTGTTCTAACCAACAAGGTTTTTAGATAACTTCATATACATCCATTTCTTATGGAATTTCTTGAGTTTCAAGTATTTCCAGTCCCATTTTCTAGGTCTCTCTTTCTATTTTAGTAGAGGTATGAAAAACATGGGATTTTTAGAGTTTTTTCTTCATAGGGTCTTTGTCACCATGATCATCTGAGTTTCCGGTAGGTGTTTTCCTCATTTCCATACCACTACTCCTTGTTTTTGTTTTAGCCAGGGTACTTCTTTGTGAAACAACGAGAGAATTTTATTTTTTGTTTGTTACTTCTCATCCCTTTGTCTATAACATTCATTATTTCTAGCTAAATATTCTATATCATTCAGGGATTCATCAAATGAGGTCTCAGGGATATTTAAATAATCCCCTTTTCCTTCCTTAAATTGTTAAAACTTAGTGAAATAATAAGAATATTCCCCGAAGGACATCTGTGTAGTAAATGGATCATTAGGGTTGAAACCCTCGATGCATTCAACATCTTTCAGGAAGAGTGGGTAAAATTGTCCTACAAATTCATCTGAATTAGAGATATGATTTACAACATCTTCTCCAACTCTCTAGGGAAATGGGATGATTTTTTTTTTCTTTTCTCTCTAAAGAAGTGATCCTAGTACTTGCAGTATCTGCACACTTCTATAACAAAGTGTCTATTTGATACATAGAAAAAGAGAAAAAAGGTTTTTTTTTTCTAGAAACCAAATAACTTTATAACATTGAAATCCTTTATAGTTTCAAAATACTTTCTTTGGGATAAAGGCGACAGCCTCAAGTGACAACCTTGATGTGTTAGGACCGAACGTTAATTTTTTAAATTCAAAAATAAAAATCTCATGGACTGGGTATAAATAGTATTGAGCCTTGTATCTCCATAAGCATGGATACCAGAAAGAGAGGAGTTCCACCTTAAAATCAACATTCTTTTACCATGGAAAATATTTGAAAATATAGCAGTAGACTATAAGAAATATAAAATAAGATGTCATGTATAATTTTTGGGTTCTCTTCAAACCACCTAGTTGAAATGAAATTTCATTTTAAATAATTCACCCTCAATCAATCATGGTGTCCTCATGCACAATAAAGTGAAAAATATAAATGAAATTGTTTTGGCACATAAGTCGTGGAACCTAATCCAATTATGTGGCAAAACAGCCAAGAATATTCCTTATAGGGGTATTTTAAGGAACTTACCTCAATCTTAGCGGCATTGGTGTTAAATCTTGGGTCGTCTAGATATTTATTGAGGAGGTAACCTCCTCCTTTGTGTTCCTTAATAAATTCAACAACTTCCTAATTATTGAATTGCATGGTTGGTTTTGGAAGTCGTAGCATTTTCGTGAAGACTGAAGGAGCCAACGAGACAAGTTTCTTCCATTGAACTTGAATTTTCCTTCCTTTTGTATCAAATTTGTCCACACGCCAAAGAACTAGCTATTTGAGATCTGTCACCTCAGGTACACAACTATCTAGTGTTATTCCTAAGGTCCACACTTTGTTTGTTTCCTTATTGGTAGGAGGAATATATTTGTACCACCTGTATGCTTGTGACAACTGGAACACACAGTCCTAACGTCTGAGAGTGTTAATTGTATCTCCACAATACACGTCCTTTCTTCTACATGACATAATTTATGGGTGTTGCTATTGTCAATATAACCTTTTACAACATGGAATATTAGTGCTTTATTTAACCACGTTGTTCCTTCATTATTAACCACCATAGCTCTTATTCTAAATTTTCCGACTTGGAAAGTAAGATTAATAATTTATTACAAAGATTTATGAAATCTTCACCACTTTAATAATGGTATTATGTTCACACAAGTGGTGGCTAACGTGGTGGGGGGGAATAAATGAAATTGTGAAATGGTGATATGATGTCATGGAAGATGGAAAATGATTAAGTATGTACATGTGAAAAGAGGAATGTAGAGTGCAATATGATGAATTTGAGATTGTCGATGCGGGACACAAGACATGGGAAATGAGAAAGGTGAAAGGGGATGACTCCCACATCCACAATGATAAAATAGACTAAGTATGAGAAGAAGACATTATGTGGGCTGCGAAAATTAAATGGTCATTTTGTAGAACATAGGATTGTGGGATGTGGGACACAAACATGATGGAAAAAGGTAAATGGAAAGACAGGTGTCCCACATTCACATTCAAAGAAACTCCTAAGTATGAAAAAGGAAAAGGGTGCAATTTAGAGGACACATAGATAGATGGGTCATTTTGAGTGTTTCACAACTGTGGGATATGGAACATGGGGATTTGCGGGAGAAGAAGGTTTTTTTATCCTACAATGAGGCTCCCAAAACTCATAAAAATGACTAAGTGTTGGGATCACAAGAAAATAAAATTTGACTCAGTAAAGTTATGCAGGCTTGCAGGTCTACAGACCTAGGAATTTGATAGTGGTATGATCTACAACCTACATTTCAAAGATAAAATGTGACTAATTAAAGGAAATATGAGGAACAAAGAAAAACAAGGGAAAAATACTAAGGATGGATAAGTGTGTACTGAATTTTATCCACGAATGTAGATCAACAATAAGTTAAAGGGATGTTAATGTAATATAGATAGACCTTAATTTTTTCTTGAGGATGGTTGAGCATAGTGGTGATTGTGATCCTTCTTAATGGACTATATGGTCTATTGTCTTGGTTCATTTTGTTTTATTCATTTTGATATACTCCTTAATGCTTATATTTATAGATAGTGATCATTCCCTTGGATGTTATGTTATGATGTTGGTTATCTTCATTCTTTTGGATCAAATTTATCTTGGTACTAGATCTTTGCATGTTTGCATATATTGATGGGATATGTATCTTAAGGAAGTGAACTCTATTGTTTTACTTGTATATTATACTCTAATGATGGTGCTTAATAAAATAGACAAAGGGTTTCATGGAGTTCCTTCCTCCTTTTCACATAAAATTGTATGCATGCTACATGGGTCTTGAAAAGGAGCACCCTAGCACTTGTAATTTCTAGTACACTTTGATTATGAAAATTAATGGGGTGGACAAATCCTTTGGTAGAGCACTCACTTCCTTAGTACATTTTGGAGAAAACTAGGGTTGTTAGCTATCATTTGGCATGGTTCAAGACATCACACATCATGGATAGAGAAATCTAAGATTTCATGTGTCCATTAAGGTCATATGATGATATTTGATAGAATAGAATATACACTCAACATTAGTAATATCTTTCTTCTTTCATGGATTTATAGCATTTGGTAGATTTTTTAGGTTATTTTGAGTTATTGGAAGAGGAATAATTGTGGCATATCAAGTCAAAGGGAATTAGATTTTATAGTGTCTATTTTGACATCATCATTATTATTAATATAATAGACACTTACTATAGTGGAGAGATCCCCTCCTTCATGGTTTTATAGGTACCTAATGTTTGATTAGAGGGGCCAACCCACCCAATGTTGGATTGATTAACTCCACTACTAAGAGCGCTTGGCTTCCTTGGTTCTATTTTCATGTTGATGTTGCAATTTATTATTACTTTACACCTCATTCTCATGGAGTTATCCATTGATTTCACACTTGTGGAGGAATTTCTCATATATTAAGTCTATTGTAGGATGGTTTTACATGAATATGGAGGTTTTTGGGTATTTTATGGCTTGGAACTTGATCTATGATGTTGATTATATGATGGAAAACTTTCTATATTGATATCTTCTCCATATAGCTTGATCCATGGATGGTTGGAACTAGGCATTCCACTTGTAGGGTTTGATTGCCTATCTTCTTTTTGTTGGTTATGTCTTCGAGATTGAGAGAATTCATGGTCCACTTCACCTAAGAAATCCAGTTATTGATGCATCTATTAACTTGAGTAGGTCTTTTTGAACATGTTCCTATGCCATTTGTTGAGTGAACCAAGTTATTTGGAATATTTATACTTGGTTTTCCACCTTAGAATGATAACATGTGCTACACAATGATCTATTTGCATGGGGTGAATTATTAATGGAGGCCATAGGTGTGTATGGAGTTATTATCTAGAACAACTATTTATGAATTCACACATGGGATTATTCTATGAGGGTGTACATGGAGACAAGGTCTCTCTTACTAATTTTTGGAGTATAGATATGGTCAATACCTCAACCAAAGGAGGTGCCCAACTACTTGGATCTATTTTGGATTATAGTTGTAACTAACTCTAATATTGTATTTTTGTTGACTTGTCTATTGGAATTAGTTATATGACATCTTTATTGGGAATTATTTTCCTAGAATATTTTATTGCAACCTCTTAGATGAAGCTGTGAATCTTAACTCTCTTTTCTATGTTTAATAAGAAGTTTGTTGAGGAGCTTAGAGATTATTATTTTATTGTTATTACTTGGAGAGAAAAGTGGATATAGGAAAACAAATCATATTTCTCTTGTATGAGGAGATGGAGCTTAAACCTATATAAGGTTTTCTCTCTCCATTTGTAAGGGTAAATTTTGGTGTGAGTGGAAGAGCTCCAAGATTATGGAATAAAATGTATTTATTTTGTCTAATTTTTTGTATAGTGTATGTATAGTTTCTATATGTGTGGCATAATGTTATAGGAACAACAATGGAATATTTTCTTGTATGTTTATGCATGCTAGAGTTTATCAAGGGCCATAAATGAGCATGATTGCTATGTTGGAAATGGATAGGGTTATTGGTTCCCTCATTCTTATCTCCATTAGGCATATGACACCACTTTACTTAGTGTCTTTGTAGAATGCCTTAAGTAGTGGATCTATTATAGACCTTCTCCACCATTAAACTTATATATATATATATATATATATATATATATATATATATATATCGAATTAGGGCTTCTATAGGGAACATCACATAGGTATCTTATATTCCCTAATCCTTCATGAGAATCACCCTTTGAAATTGCATGCATGACCTCATAGCCAGAGAAAAATAAGGCATTGTTCAACCCCTTTCATCTAGTACCCTGCAAAAATATAAAGATGCTTTTTCTTTTTCCTTTTTGTTTTATGTTTCTAAGATCTCTCTTTCCCCCACTACATAGTATACACATTAATTTTATTTAACCATAGGAAATACCCCTTAGGCTAGGATAATCCAATTTTACCTTGTCTAAAGTGAGAAAGGAAAGGTTACTAAGGTGATATTCGGTAACTTTCCTAAGTTTCACTTCATGTGTCACACTTGTAATTTGTAATTTTTCACCAAGTGAGAATCTAGGAGGTAACACATTGTAAACAATTATGTGAAGTATCTCATTAACAAGACATATATGGATAAATCATAATTAAATATCTCTCTAACAAGTCATCCTCATAACCCACATCATAATAAGACATATACATATAATCATCATGAAATATCTCTCTCATAGGGAATCCACATAACCCACATCATAAAAAATCAACTGAACATAATCATAATAAAATATCGCTATAATAACTCATCTACATAAACCACATCATAGAAAATAATTTTCACATAATCATAATGAAATATCTCCCTAACAAGGAATCCACATAACCCACATCATAACAAGGCATATACACATAATAATCATGAAATATATATCTAATAGAGAATCCAAATAACCCAAATAAAAAAAGTGTATATAGTTTCATGTATACTTTTATGAATGACTCATAATAATACAATACATCAACCAGTCCATCATAGACAACTAGAACTATACCTTCACACAATGACTAAAACACAACAAGGAATGTTACAATTCTCCTCCTCATAATATGGATACAACCTTAGAGCCATAAGAGCGTTAAGTGTGAAACTTCTTTATGGTTCTAAATTTAGATATCCTCTCGTCTAATTATATAAAATAGTTATCATTAGTTAAATCAATGTTATATTATCATCAAGAAATAATAGCATCTACTTCAATTATTTTCATATCATCATTTCCTTCATTAATCAAGTAGTTAATATCTTTAGCATCAAAAGTGTAATGAGGTCCTCCATAGGTCATTGGGCCATCAAATTGAGTGATATCACCCAAATGTCAACATTATCATAGTTGAAAGCATCGATATCATCGATATCGATTTGAGTATCCTTAATAACATCATATGACAACATTATTTCCAATCAATATCAAATTTCATGGAATATGTTAGCACTCTGTAAATTTTGTCGGGCTGAATAGAAAAACAACAGAGGTAACTGTTTCAACCAGATTTAGAGTTGAAGCACTAGCTTGCTCAAATCAGAGAAGGCTCTCTCATGTCACTTGATATATCTATGTAAATCGATGGCTAGATTTAGTTTATTTTGAGGTTTTTAATAAAATTGTTAAAGAGTTGAAGATGACCTTTGGGCTATGGGGTCAAGAATGTAGGATGCATTGCCAAATCATAAAAACAATTAAGAGGAAAAGGCTAAAAGAGGAAGTGACTTCTGAGTTTATTCTTGAAAATTTAGATGGTATCAGAAGAAAAGAAACACACAACTATTATCAGAGAATTATAGTAATGAATTCTAAAATGGTTTATAAGAGACAAACATAGTTTAAATTGCCAAGCTGAGAGCATTGAATAATGAATTCTGGACTTTTAATTTCTCAATTTAGACATAGAAAAGAAAAATGAAATACAAAATAACAGGAAACACACACTATGAGAGAAAACGAGACTCATTGAGAACCCAGTCGCGCTAGACATCATTTGATGGGTATTATCCATACCTTTCGGACTTTGCAGAGACCTTGATTTGGCCACCCTTTGAATTTATAGAATTTCAGTTACACAAGCCAAGCTTGTTTTTCTTATGCATAAGATGGCAATTTCCCAAAATAGGATAAAATGATCTCATATTTGAGATTTGATGGTTTTTTATACTTTGATCATGAATTACTGTCATAGTACGTTGGTGTGACACGCTTCATCAATCCACTTCGAATGATGATCCTTGAGTTATTTATGTGACGATGTCCTTTTGGTACGTCATCTGGGGAAGTACCTGGACAGGTGATGCGAGGTGATCTAACCAGCCGCCATTCTTCCCGCAAGTTATTGATGTGAAATTTTGAACCACGCGACATCAAGGCCATAGGAAAAGTGGTTTCAGGCAATCCATTGTCTCCCCCGATGCGTGTGTAAGAGCGCCATGTGTTCCCCATCAAAACCAGAGTGGTTTTCCTTGGTTTGCCTTTGCGATGTTAAGTTTCGTGCTATTTGTTGGTCCGATGTGGGCCTTGACTGTGAATTTGAGATTCTTCAAGATTGACGGTTCACCGATCTACTCCATTCCCACCTCCACTATATTCATTCATATGCCACGGGATATAGTCGAGCGCCCTAAAATATCATGCCTCTACTGTGGTATAGCGTCTCGTTGAACCTCATAAATTTTTAGATCTCAATATAAAAATTGTTAAGGTGATAAAAGAATACATATTGTTAAAATTCACATCAATTTGATCTATGAAACATCCCACTCTCTATATGATCATTGCCTTCATCACTTAGTTGATTCTTTGGCATTATGGAGGTCATTGATTCAAGGATCTGATTATTTCCATCACTGTCATTAGATCATATTACTATGCCATTGATACTATTATGAACATTATTAATCATCAAATCAATTTTGTTAATTCCATTAAATCTTCATGTTATCTCCTAAAATAGCACTGTCATTTTGTCAAATTTTAGGTGATAGGAAGAGGTCCAAAAATTTGTTCCTAAATTTTTTTAGGTGGGTTAGAGGGTCTACTTTCTGAAAATAAACTTGGAACAAGCATTGGATTTGGTCTTCTCAAGAAAAAGCGAGAATCTCAGGTTTTGGTGGTTTAGGCGGGCCTGGAAAGCGCTCATTAACCACCAAAAGCAGAGCTTTCAGTAGTTAACAGGCTAAATTTGGGTCTAGTTTAACCATCGAAAGTGCAGATTTTCCAGAAATAACCTGCCTTGGGAAAAATCATTTTTCTCAGCCGTGGAAAGTCCATTTCACATGATCAAATAGTCGATTGACAACTACACATGCTAATATTTCCAATGGTGCTTTCATATATGAATTTGGATCTTGGGAAGATAGTCAAAAGTACCCCGCAAGATCAGGTAGCGTTTTCAAAAATGTGAAATTTCAAAATACTCAGGTTGTCCAATTTTGTAAATGCAGAGGTTCGATAAATGCATGCACAACTGGATTTGTAAGTGTTTGACAGGTTTTAATGGAAGGCATCAGATCATGAGTAATATCCCTAAACAAAGGGAATTTGTATTGAGCTTTAAGGTTGAAGTTTCCCATCGCCAAGATGCTAGAATTAAAGACATCAATCTTTCACTGAGCTGATTTCAGAGCATCAAATCTTGAGATCGCAAATGTCAAAGATTTTGCATAATAGTTTTTCTGCTGGATATGAATTTGATCTCCACTACCACGTTTAACTCATTGAATCAGTTGGATGGATATCCTCATCAACATGTCCTCTAGTTGATTGCATACAGACAAGTCCACAAATTGAGTCCACATGTTAGAACCTAATGCATCAAGTCAAACAAATCAACACCTTGCATATACAGAAATTCATTATCAATTTGATTCTGATTAACTCTTTTGTGTCACGTGACTTTCATAAAACCAAGTTCCAAGAGATATCACCGTGATGATTTTCCATTTGAAATCCCTTTGATCTAGGAATCAAATATTAGTTTGTTGTTATTTCTCATCTCTATCTCATAGAATCCGAGTCATTACGATTCTCATGCAAATTAATTCACCACAGATCTATTTTTCGAAAGTTACAACTTTTGGTGGTTAACGGGCCTAAATTTTTCCTTCCTTAACCACCGAAATAATATCTTTCGGTGGTTAAAGCACCCAGTTTTTTCCAGTGTTAACCACCAAAAGCCTGTCACTGCCAGATTTGATGAAAAAATGCCCAGATTGAAGTTTTACTGATCTGAATCACTTGAAACCACTTTTAATGGATAGATGTTGAATTGTAGAGTCAGATTCAATGTCCATTTTTGATGCAAAAAGATAAAAAGAGGTGTTCAAATCAGTTTTGGTACCTATTTTGGTGGCAACAAATTAGGGTTTTGGCACAACTCAGCAAATTCGAATTCTATATTTTGGAAGAGTCATAAAATAGCCTTGGGAGGCTAGTCTGCACTGCATCGGGACTCTACTACCTTTGAAGACTATCATATGTGGGATTGACCTCATCTTGAGGATCTTTCCTTATTTTTTGTAAATATAGTTTTCACTTTCTATATTTAGTTAATCTATTCCATTAATTTAGGATCTAGATACTGTGTTGTAAAAGCCATAAAGCTGAAAACAAAAGATGAACTAATGGGTTCAATATTGGATACATTTGGCCCATGTACTTAGACTCTTATCTTGATATGAATCACAGTCTTCTTTTGCTACCAATGTCAGATTTGCTTATGTGTTACATTGCTCTGTAATTTGATTAAATTTAGCTCAGATATTAAGAACTATTATCTTCTTATTTAGCTCATGAATTTGAATTGAATAATCTCTTACTATCTTGTATGACCTTGCATGTTAATGTACTTGGTTATCTTGAATAGTTTTCTTCATACCCCATTCCAATTACTCTATCTGATTATTGGTTTCTAAAAGTAGTGGTTCATTTGAATGCATGATAAGTTGTTCTTCTCATTAAGTGATCCGGATTTATGTAGGAACACAATGAAATACAGAAATACACATAAACACAAAGATGCAGCGGAAATAAGACTTCATTTCATTAATAGCAAATGACTGAAATATGCTTACAGACAGAATGTAAATAAACTAGCTAAGGCATTGGTAGCTTATCTCTGAGAAGAGATGTGGCTGCTACTCGCATCCATGAGAAGATGGTTACAATGAGGCTCGGAAGGCCTTTTTACAATAGATGGGAATGCCAAAAGTCATAGACATCCAAAAACCTAACCCTAGGAGATGAAGCACCAAAAGTCATGTGGACCTCGTTTGGGTAAGTTGGTGCATCAACTTCCTGGGGTCGTAACTTTTGCATACGATCTCCGTTTTAGGCGTATGATAGCTCGTTGGAAAGATCTATCCGAGGACTACAACATTTTTGAAAAAATTCCATGATGGAATTTTGAAACCACAACATACCCCAAAAAATGTCGTTTAGGGCCTCAAAATGGCTCCAGAAGTTCAGGACCCAAAAAACTGCTAAAAATAGTAAATTGCCAAAATGGCCAGAAAACTGTTTTGAGCCAGTCGGAAAAGGTGGGTGGCCACCGATATCCACCTGGATCAATCCTCCCTCCTTAGGAAGCAATGGTCCCCACTGTGTTGATTTCCTCCATAAGATGAGGAAACTTCTGCTGAACTTGGTCCCTGGTGAGCCATTTGCCTTGGTGAAGGAGTTGGCCTGCTTTGACAACTCGATATAGCAGTATCCTTTGTTTTCAGGTGTTCTTGATCTGTGTATCCATGATCTGATCAGTTCTGACTTGTTCCATGCAGTCTGGATTTAACTCTGTTGGTGTGAGTTGTTCTGCCATGTCGGATATGTCTAGTAGAGGTGGAAAGTAGGGCCGAAGGCGGTCCACATTGAACACTGTGTGCAGACCAAGGAATGGTGGAATGTTGAGCTCAAAGGCATTTTCCCCTATAGCCTTAGTGATGGTGTATGACCCATATCGAAGCAGACGAATCTTGCGGTGGGGTCCAGCAAGGCGCTCCTTTTGCAAATGCAGCCACACTTTGTCGCCCACTTGGAAGTTGTGTGGCACTCGATGTTGATCATGTCGTTGATTGTACTTAGCATTGGCTCTGTCCAAGATGTCATGAACCTGTTGGCGGATGTGTTGAATGTGCTCAATGAATTTGTTTGCCTTATCTGCCTCAGACTGGACATGACCTGAATCTTCTTGAGTAGCCACAAATGGCATGGCTATGTCAATGGGACAGAGTGGCTGGAATCCCAAGCCCACTTGAAAGGGGTTGTGCTTAGTTGAGCTATGGAGAGCCCGGTTGTAGCTGTGTTGTACATAGGGGAGGCTCTCATCCCATGTGCGTGGATGATTTGAATTGTACATGCGTAGAATGTGTACAATCATCTGGTTGATGACCTCTGTCTGGCCATCAGTTTGC
>ML777798.1:579003-589335 GCA_009831015.1 Picea engelmannii
GAGTAGGTTTCCCACCAGTCCTTGACATGGGGGGCGGCTTTGAGGAGTGCGAAAATAATCTTTTCTTGATCGGAAAACTCATGAACCGAGAAATATCCTTCTAACAGATTCAACCATCTATCTACGACATCTGCATCTATTTGGCCATCAAATATGGGAATGTCGAAGTTTACTTGTACCTTAAAAGGAGTGGCACCTCCAGAGTAGCTTCTGGATGTCGATGCACCGCCAGTCGGAATCCGTTGAAGAATCTGGGCAAAGTTGTCCATCATTGCGTTCCTTTGTTTCTCGAGGGCCTCCTCGAGCAACATTTTGATAAGATCTCCTGCTCCCTCATCTTTCTTTTCTTCCCCCATGGGTGGTCGTCGGGGTTTGCGAGGCTGATATCGCAAAGGTTCAACCAGATCGAGTCCCAACTCCTTATACCATGATCTCGTTGGGGACATGCAAAGAAGGATCGAGAATGAGCAGACCGCTATGATACCACTGATCTGGATTTATGTAGGAACACAATGAAATACAGAAATACACATAAAAACAAATATGCAACGGAAATAAGACTTCATTTCATTAATAGCAAATGATTGAAACATGCTTACAGACAGAATGTAAATAAACTAGCTAAGGCGTTGGTAGCTTATCTCTGAGAAGAGATGTGGCTGCTACTCGCATCCGTGAGAAGATGGTTACAATGAGGCTCGGAAGGCCTTTTTACAATATATGGGAATGCCAAAAGTCCTATACATCCAAAAACCTAACCCTAAGAGATGAAGCGCCAAAAGTCATGTGGGCCCCGTTTGGGTAAGTTGGTGCATCAACTTCTCGGGGTCGTAACTTTTTCATACGATCTTCGTTTTAGGCGTAAGATAGCTCGTTGGAAAGATCTATCCGAGGACTACAACATTTTTGACAAAATTCCATGATGGAATTTTTCAACCACAACATACCCCAAAAAATGTCGTTTAGGGCCTCAAAACGGCTCTAGAAGTTCACGACCCAAAAAACTGCTAAAAATAGTAAATTGCCAAAATGGCCAGAAAACTGTTTTGAGCTAGTCAGAAAAGGTGGGTGGCCACCGATATCCACCTGGATCATTAAGCCCTTGATTTATCCCATTGATCCATATACTTTGATTATCAATTTCTTAAGTTACCAAGCATTCTTAGCCTACAACCCTAAGGAGTTTCTTGGAGTGATAACACTTCACACTATCATTATTAAATCATTCATCGATCAACTAATATCGATATCATTAGGTTCATTTACAAGTCATTTTAACCATAATATCATCAATATCCACATGTCATTATTAATTTATTCAACTCCAACATCATCAATTTATCATTGACATAGCTAATTCCATCATATCATTGTTTATCCACCTATGAAATTTACAACAACAGCCATAAATTCATGACATCGTCTATTAACATCATGTATTGACCATTATATTATCATTATTACTCTTCAATTTGCTCATCTACCTTATTCTCTACCAATTTTCTAATTTTTTTTTATCTTTATAACTACCATGTTTACTTACTCTTTTAATTTTTCACATTTTTTTGATAAATTCAATATTTTGAATCCCTCTTAAGTCTCCTCATTCTATCTCATCCATCATTGTTCCACCTCTTCCTACCAATTTAACAATTCAAATTCCTATTTAAATAGTGGTATAACAAGCAATTTTACAAATAATTGGAAATTCTCCTACATATGTAGTTGCAAACTTACAAACTTGCAAAACATGATGTTTCATGTATAATAGGTCAAGATGATAGATTTGTGATGGAGATAGGAGATATAAGTTCGAAAAATCTCAAATAAAGTTGACAAAGGATATCAATTTTTTGTTTAATGCCCATGTTTGGACCATGGTTGTTCTATTACGAAAACATTATAAGATGATTTTCCCCTTCAATCCTTATTAGCTTCAAAATGATTAATCATTTTTCAATATGCCCCATTAGATTCATAGGGCTACACACAAGATCTCTATAGATGGATAAGTCTGGCTTGCTTTGCTAATCTATATAAAAAAAAATTAGTCTTATCAATGGTTTTAAATGTTATACATCTTATCTAGGTCTATCCAAAAATAACTTATACTTTATATGCCTCGTTTTAATAGTTCATATAAATTATTTTAAAACCTTATACATTTTATCAAAGTCCATGGCTAAATAATAGTATTATTAAAGAAAATAATATATATTCTCAATTATATATTTATTGTTATTATTATTATTATTTTGTTTACTCAAGAGCATCTAAGCCCTCAAAATCACCCTGACTATCCTACACCTAGAGGACTATATTTATTATTATTTAATTTATTCCTATAAATTCAATAATATCTAACTTACTAGATAATATTATTTCTTCCCACCATTATTATATAATAAATATGTAATTTTATAAATATAATAAATATATGAAACACCCAATGCATTCATACTTTATAATAATACAATGTATTCAACTATCTAATAATACAAAGTGTTCATACTATATAATAAATTATACTATATAAATATATGCAATAGTAACTCTTTCATGCTATATAATGTAATTCATCCATACTATATAGTAAATATATGCAACAAGAAACATTTTTGTTTTTTCTTAAAAGGTTATAAGTTTAAACTTATAGGATATAGGGTATATATATCTCACTAAACTTTAGTAGTAAAATTACTATTATTATTATTATTATTATTATTTATACATCTATATACTTGACCATAACCTTCAAAATAAATTATTATTATTATTATTATTATTATTATTATTTATAATAAATATATACAACATTCAACTCAATCATACTATATAATAAATATATGCCACATACAACCCATTCATATCCAATAAAAGTGCAACTCATTCAACTATATAATAATACAATAAATTCATACTATACTTATTAATATAGACAACATGAAAGCATCTATACTATATACTATAATAAGACTCATTCTTTTATTTATATAATAAAAGAATATATGACAGGGTTTAATATAAATAAAAGAATATATGAAACTGTGTAATTTTAGAAGGTTTAAGCAATCATTATGATTAAATGAAAATCTACTTACTAAAACAAAAAAAAAAAATTAATAACAGTTGTTTAAATAAAATATCATATAAATTTAAATATTTTGACATTACATCATTTATTGATTGTGTATACAATACAATTTGGTTATTAATTTAAATCCTTATCTCTTAGTTGTACCTTAATTCAATTTATTTAACAACTATAATTATCATTAATGAAATAATATAAATTATAGTTTCACCACAAATTGCTATTATTACTATTATTATTATGTATACTTCCATATAGTTAACCATAACCTTCAAAATAAATTATTATTATTATTATTATTATATATAATAAATCTATGCAACATTTAATACATTCATGCTATATAATAAATATATGCAACATACAACCCATTCATACTATATAATAAATATATGCAATACACAACCCATTTATACTCTATAAAAGTGAAACTCATTCAACTATATAATAATACAATAAATTCATACTATATTTATTAATATAGTCAACCTCCAAGCATCCATACTATATAATATAATAAGACTCATTCTTTTATCTATATAATAAAATAATATATAACACGATCTAATATAAATAAATAAAATAGAAGGTTTAAGCAATCATTAGGATTAACTGAAAATCTACTTAAACAAAAAAAAATATTTCAATCACACTTATTTAAAGAAAATATCATATAAATTTAAATATTTTGACATTATATCAATTATTGATTGTATACACTACAATTTGGTTATTAGTTTAATCTCTATCTCATAACTCTACATTAATCCAATTTATTTAGCAACTATCATTATCATTAATGAAATAATATAGATTATAGTTTCACCACAAATTGCTATTATTATTATTATTATTATTATTATTATTATTATGTATATCTCCATATACATGACTATAACTTTCAAAATAAATTATTATTATTATTATTATTATTATTATTATGTATAATAATAATAATAAATAATCTATTTTTAAGGTCACAACCAAGCCAGCACACCAAATTTGGTGTATGAGAACCCCTTGTTTGTGGGACAAGGGACCCCCCTCCGCCCAGCGATTTGACTGGTAAAGTCTACAAAGGTATACATACCCTACCCCCCTCTACATTCAACACATTCATACTATATAATAAATATATGCAACACACAACCCATTCATACTTTATAAAAGTGCAACTCATTTAATTATATAATAATACAATAAATTCATACTATATTTATTAATATAGGCAACATGCAAGCATCCATATTGTATAATATAATAATGCTCATTCTTTTATTTATATAATAAAAGAATATATGAGACTATCTAATATAAATAAAAAGTCTAATTTTAGAAGGTTTAAGCAATCATTATGACTAACTAAAAATCTACTTATTCAAAAAAAAATATTTCAATAACAGTTATTTAAATAAAATATTATATAAATTTAAATATTTTGACATTACATCATTTATTGATTGTGTATACACTAAAATTTGTTTATTAGTTTAAATCTTTATCGGTTAACTCTACATTAACCCGATTTATTTAGAAACTATCATTATCATTAATGAAATAATATAAATTACAGTTTCACCACAAATTACTATTATTATTATTAATATGTATACCTCCAGATACTTGACCATAATCTTCAAAATAAATTATTATTATTATTATTATGTATAATAAATATATGCAACATTCAACACATTCATACTATATAATAAATATATGCAACACACAACCCATTCATACTCTATAAAAGTGAAACTCATTCAACTATACAATAATACAATAAATTTATACTATATTTATTAATATAGGCCACCAAACATCCATACTATATATAATATAATAAGACTCATTCTTTTATTTATATAATAAAATAATATATGATACCCTCTAATTTTAGAAGGTTTAAGCAATCATTATGACTAACTGAAAATCTACATAGTTATTTAAATAAAATATCATATAAATTTAAATATTTTGACATTACATCATTTATTGTAAGGTCTGTTAAGAACGCCTGTCATAAAATGTCTGTGGTAATTCGTAATCAGTTTGTGGTAAATGTTAAAAAGTAAACATGTTAACGGATGTCTTGATAAATGCAAGAAAGTTATGACCAATAAATCTGACCCATTGATTTTGGAGGACTACTAAGAATATGCCAGCATCTTCAATGCATAACCATCAGATTAGGGTTTAAGGTTAAATAAAGTTAAAAAATCATTAATTATGCCCATTGTCAATAAGTGTAATCATTAATTTAAATTCTTATCTCTTAACTCTACATTAACCCAATTTATTTAACAACTATCATTATCATTAATGAAATAATATCAGTTACAGTTTCACTACCTAGAATATGGCATATATTTTTATTATTATAATATTTTTCTTAAAGGGACCATTGTAAATTTAGTTCTCCATTACATTATAAATTGGAAGCACTCTCCATTGAATTGCATTGCAGAGAGAAAAGAACCACTGTAGATCTATATCTCCAACGAGCCTTTGCATCAGTGGRATATATAGTACAGTTACTCTTTKCATAAGCTGCACATATGGCTTCTACCAGAAGGCTTTTTGTCTTATTTCTTGTGGTGATAGTACTTGCTGTTTTGGTACGAAATATTTTTTCATGGCTGCTGAATTGCCATTTTCATTTACATGTTTATTAATATAGCTCAGTTCTTCTTTCATAGAGTGATTTCTCTTCTAGCAAGTTATATATATATATATATATATATATATATATATATATATATGTATATATGTATATATGTATATATATAAAGACTGACCTAGCTCATCTCTGATTGTTGAATCTGCAGATGCATGTGGAAGCCACTGGGATAGGAGCTTCAACAACAATTGGGGTGAGTATATGTCTTCTTCAATTTGAGTTTTATCATACCTGTATAATTCATTCATACGAGTGACGCCGAATTCTACATGTATTTAACTAATCACATTGGGTTCCTCTTTTTCCTTATTCCAGCTGCAAATAAATGGAATGGATAGAAGGCTTCTGCAGACCATAGGTATCTGCTCTGAAAGGCGTACATTATATTGTATTTTGTAATTTTTAATAATTGTTGATTATTATTTGTGGTTGATCTGAGAGGCTTAGGCATCAATTTTGTCTTTATTTCAGATTCAACATTTTCTTATTAATTCGATCTTCATTATGGGAATCATTTGTTGTTGATGACCATTTAGTTTTTTCTAGTGAATTCACTTTTCTTCCACGGCAATTGTTGTTGTTATCGCTGCTGTTGAGCTGGTTGTTCAGATTTAATCATCTAAATTTGTTGTTCAGATTTTAGCCATTATTTGTTGATTAAGAATCAGATTTTTTTTTTTATAAAAACTGTATATTAGGTTTTGAAAAATATAATTTTTTTAATGGACATTGTCATGAAAAACATTTAAAGTTATTATGATGGGTGGAATAATGTCTACTAGAATTTTTGGATATTTCAAACCCTAATATACAGTTTTTATCATCCAGAAAAATCTCTAACATTATGATTAACTAAGTATAAAAACCTGCATACTCAGAATTCAAAGTTCATCTTTAATATCATTTGGTGGTTGTCGCTTATGTTTCTTTTAACTTTTTAGTGAAGTCTGATC
Organism: Picea engelmannii; assembly: GCA_009831015.1. Lineage (NCBI taxonomy): Eukaryota > Viridiplantae > Streptophyta > Pinopsida > Pinales > Pinaceae > Picea > Picea engelmannii. The sequence goes on from ML777798.1 coordinate 585,728, forward strand.
TCATCTTAGATATTTGTTGTTTCATTTTGATATCATTTGCTAGTTGCTGTTGCTTTCAACTTTCTCCTGTAAAGTCAAGGCTTTTCTTAGGTGTTTGTTGTTAAATAACGTTTTGTTCTGAAATCCAGGCCCATCTTCAGTGTTTATTGTTGCTGTTATTGTTTGTTTGTTGTTTTAACATTCTGAACATCACTGATTGTGGTTTTGATCTGTTAATGCAGATTGCAAGGCAGCATGTTCAGAAAGATGCAAAGAGGCGTCCCGCCAAAACGTATGTTTAAGAGCTTGCGGTACCTGCTGTGCCTGATGCAAATGTGTTCCTCCTGGCACATATGGAAACCAGGATATGTGCCCTTGCTATGCCAACCTGAAAACACATGGCAACAAACATAAGTGCCCTTGAATATGATATATCCAGCACAGACATTATACTTTTGCGGCTGTCAAGTTTTGACATATCTACAGTTATTGCTTTTTATTATAGGCATATATAAGATACAAATAAGATGCAGTTGTGCTTTTTGCCAATAAACTTTAATGGAAAATACAGCAGCCATATAGGGCTCGATTGTATCTCCTTGACTGATGACTTGGGAAGGCAGGAAATATTTTTCTTGAAACTGGATGATTTGTTGTTGTATGAAATTCTTCAAAGTCTCATAACTTCAAAGATATACTTAAAAGACTGGTTAATATTATTATAAATTTCTATTATGTCGGACAATCTTGAAATTTCAATATTTGTTGTATTGAGTTCTGAAAATGAAGACTTATAACTTCAAAAATATATTTAAATCTATTCAATATGGTTGATACTATAGTAAATTAAATTTCCGCTATGAACTAGAATGTTTCTCTAATGTTATTTGGAGAATGATTGTACTCTGTTTAGAGTATTGCACCCAATCACATAAATTATTGAAAAAGAGCTATAAGATGCACAATGTTTCTCAAATGTTATCTGAAAATAATGTTTCTCAAATACCCACAATGTTTCTATAAGACCTATAACATACCCACAATGTTTCTCAAATGTTATTTGAAAATATTGATTCGATAAAAGTATCWTTTATTATTCTGTTTCGAGGGCAAGAGCATTRATCTCAATCACATAAAAAAAATAGTAAGGAACGTCATAACATGCAGTATGATAGAAGCCAGAAGCCCTACAACATACAGTGTTAGTTTTTCTTTTGTGCGCGAAGTTGGAACATTGTTGTGTAAATATTTATAAAGTGGAGTAACTAATTTTATAAAAAATTATAAAGTGGAGTAACTAATTTTATAAAAAATTATAAAGTGGAGTAACTAATTTTATAAAAAATTATAAAGTGGAGTAACTAATTTTATAAAAGGTTAAAGAAACGTTTCTCACATGAGGGGTTAGAGATTTCTTACATATTCTCCACAAATTTAAGTCTAGATTGGGGTCATATTTACTATGGAAAATAGTTATCAATGACTTCTTTCATGGTTTGTTTTGGTCTTCTCTCATTGGCCCTAGCAAGTTCAAGTTGGAATTGTTTTTCTCCTTTATATCTTTTTTTATTGTTTTTTCTTTGACATTTTTTATTTCTCTTCTTAATTTAATTCATAAAATAACTTACATTATTCTACATAGTAATTATGATTTGATAAAACAATTTATACCATTCTATCTAGTTATTCTCTTTATTGTATTTACACTTAGTAAGTTTGAAAATTTTCTCTTTCTTTTCTACTCTTCTTCTTTTGTTCTTTGTGAACTATTTCTCTTTAATGAGAGAGAACCACCTCCTCCCTTTTTCCTTTTTATCTGATCTTCCTAGTCTTCATCTCTTGCTAACTCTCTCCTTCAAGAACTCTTTTTATGCTATGTGTTTCTTTGTTTCCTCTCTTCTACCTTCTCACGTGAGAGTGGTAATCTCTCATATTAGAAAAAAGTCACCAAAAAAGTCAACAATAAATCAACTATAGACTAATTAATTCATCAAAAAAGTCACATGGAAATTTACCTTGGGTCCAATAAAAAATTGCATACATAAATAGAATAATAAAATGACACATGGACGGTTGGATTAGGTGGTGGGGTTATAGGGACCAAGATGCTTGTAAAGGAATAAGGGATTGATGTCACCCTTATCCCCCAAATTTTGAGAGTTGAGACATGTTGAATCTATAGGGTAGTTGATGGATTAGAGTTTCTCCACTACACACTAGCTACAAGGGGATGCTCCTACATATTTCTACCTAGGTAAGAGAAAACCATGGTCTCATCCTAATATCATAGGTTATTACTAAAAATCCATTTCTACTCCCTTTTGATATGGCATTTTCATATGAATATAGAAAAATTTGTGCCTCTTTCACTTCTTCCTCCAACCCCACATCTTGAACCACTCCCAATTTTGTATTTTTCATATGGAGGTTTTCTTATGACTCCATGAGCCCTCTTATGCTACAAATAAATTTCTCATGGAACACAATGGATCCATATCCAAATCACCCTTTATGGATTTAATAACTTACCTCACCATCCCCAAATATAATTCATTAATGTTCCCTTCATCCTCTTTAGTAAAATGGTGATGATAAAATATTATGTTCTTGACACCCATATACACTGTCTTTTCTTACCATGACAAAAAACCTATCCCACCTCAAAGCATGCTAACCATCCTTGAAGTTCCTATTCTCTAACATGAAGAACCATATATTCCAGCCCCATAATTTAGATTTTGATTTTGATCGTTATCATGAGATGATGCACCATCCATTAGAAGCACACCTCTTTCCTAGAACATCAATCGTGTTTCTCCTACAACATTGATTCCCTTTAATTTAGCGTCATTATAATTTGGATGGGAGATCTTTGTCACGGGTTCCTCCTTCATGGGTACCATCTCATGGAGGAGTCCTCTTTCCATTGGAATAGGGCATGGAAATATTTGGGAATCCACTTCATCCAAACCTTATTTAATAAAATAATGTCATCTTGATCCCTTGGACACACCCATATTTTGTTCATAGGAATATGTTTGAGAGGCCATGACTACTTCTAATGTTCCCTAGTATGATTCACATGACCATTTTTATTTCCTCCTTTGAAGCACCTCGTTAAATATGACTAACATGTTTTTGAATCTAAAGAGGACATCGCTAGATGAATTTCTTTGAGCACCCTATTCTTGTGCCATATATGCTTTAATCAGTGAATCTCATCGATATTTTTAAAGCCATTGTTATCATCGTTTCTATCAAACCAAGTTTTACAAAAAAACATCCTTCCTATAAAAAAAATGTGTCCCTAAAGAGGTCACTTCTTACAAAACTTTGTTCAAAGAACAATGTGATATTTTCATTTTGTTATATGGAAAAATGTCAAGTCATGGACCTAAGCATTACCTAAAAGCCACACCAAGACTAGGTAAGGAGAATTTTAAGGACTTGTACTTATCTTAAAGTGTATAAACCTTGGTGAATATTACTTATTCTTATGATGAAAACTCTAAAATGTTTGACAATATTTTTGTAAACATATTTAAATTTCTAAGGATTTTATATAGTTTCTAGAAAATTTTGGCAATTTTTACCAAAAAATAATTGTATCCTATAGAACTTGGGAAAAT
>ML777798.1:600993-622409 GCA_009831015.1 Picea engelmannii
CATCCCACTCTCTATATGATCATTGCCTTCATCACTTAGTTGATTCTTTGGCATTATGGAGGTCATTGATTCAAGGATCTGATTATTTCCATCACTGTCATTAGATCATATTACTATGCCATTGATACTATTATGAACATTATCAATCATTAAATTAATTTTGTTAATTCAATTAAATCTTCATGTTATCTCCTAAAATAACACTGCCATTTTGTCAAATTTTAGGTGATAGGAAGAGGTCCAAAAATTTGTTTCTAAATTTTTTTAGGTGGGTTAGATGGTCTACTTTCTGAAAATAAACTTGGAACAAGCATTGGATTTGGTCTTCTCAAGCAAAAGAGAGAATCTCAGGTTTTGGTGGTTTTCGAGAAATAACCTGCCTTGAGAAAAATCATTTTTCTCAGCCGTGGAAAGTTTGTTTCACACACTCAAATAGTCGATTGACAACTACACATCCTAAGCTTATCAATGGTTTTAAATGTTAAATGTTATACATCTTAAATGTTAATGGTTTTTAGTCTTATCAATGGTTTTAAATGTTATACATCTTATCTAGGTCTATCCAAAAATAACTTATACTTTATATGCCCACTTTTAATAGTTCATATAAATTATTTTAAAACCTTATACATTTTATCAAAGTCCATGACTAAATAATAGTATTATTAAACGAAATAATATATATTCTCAATTATATTATTATTATTATTATTATTATTTTGTTTGCTAAAAACATCTAAACTCTCAAAATCACCCTGAATATCCTATACCTAAGGGACTATATTTATTATTATTTAATTTATTCCTATAAATTCAATAATATCTAACTTACTAGATAATATTATTTCTTCCCACCATTATTATATAATCATTATTATATAATAAATATGTAATTTTATAAATATATTATATAATAAATATATAATTTTATAAATATAATAAGTATATGAAACACCCAATGCATTCATACTATATAATAATTCCATGCATTCATACAATATAATAATACTATATATATACAATAGGAAATCCACTCATACTATACAATGCAACACATTTATACTTTATAATAATACAATGTATTCAACTATCTAATAATACAAAGTGTTCATACTATATAATAAATTACACTATATAAATATATGCAATAGTATCTCTTTCATGCTATATAATGTAATTCATTCATACTATATAGTAAATATATACAACAAGAAATATTTTTGTTTTTTCTTAAAAGGTTATAAGTTTAAATTTATAGGATATAGGATATAGGGTATATATATCTCACTAAACTTTAGTAGTAAAATTACTATTATTATTATTATTATTATGTATACCTCTATATACTTAACCATAACCTTCAAAATAAATTATTATTATTATTATTATTATGTATAATATATACAACATTCAACTCAATCATAATATATAATAAATATATGCAACATACAACCCATTCATACCCTATAAAAATGCAATTCATTCAACTATATAATAATAAAAAAAAATCATACTATACTTATTAATATAGGCAACATGCAAGCATCTATACTATATAATATAATAAGACTGATTCTTTTATTTATATAATAAAAGAATATATGACATGGTTTAATATAAATAAAAGAATATATGAAACTGTGTAATTTTAGAAGGTTTAAGCAATCATTATGATTAAATGAAAATCTACTTACTAAAACAAAAAAAATATTTTAATAACAGTTGTTTAAATAAAATATCACATAAATATCACATAAATTTAAATATTTTGACATTACATCAATGATTGTGTATACAGTGTAATTTGGTTATTAATTTAAATCCCTATCTCTTAGTTGTACATTAACCCAATTTATTTAGCAACTATAATTATCATTAATAAAATAATATAGATTATAGTTTCACCACAAATTGCTATTATTACTATTATTATTATGTATACCTCCATATACTTAACCATAATCTTCAAAATAAATTATTGTTATTATTATTATGTATAATAAATCTATGCAACATTCAATACATCCATACTATATAATAAATATATGCAACACACAACCCATTCCCTTGTTTGACTGGTAAAGTCTACGAAGGTATACATACCCTATCCCCCTCTGGATTTGAACCTCTGACCTCTTAAGAGGAAACACATGTTCTTAACCATTAAACCCACTTGACCATAACTTTCAAAATAAATTATTATTATTATTATGTATAATAAATATCTGCAACATTCAACACATTCATACTATATAATAAATATATGCAACACACAACCCATTCATACTCTATAAAAGTGCAAATCATTCAATTATATAATAATACACTAAATTCATACTATATTTATTAATATAGGCAACATGCAAGCATCTCCATAATGTATAATATAATAAGACTCATTCTTTTATTTATATAATAAAAGAATATATGAGGCTGTCTAATATAAATAAAAAGTCTAATTTTAGAAGGTTTAAGCAATCATTATGACTAACTAAAAATCTACTTACTCAAAAAAAATAAAATTCAATAACAATTATTTAAATAAAATATCATATAAATTTAAATATTTTGACATTACATCATTTATTGATTGTGTATACACTATAATTTGGTTATTAGTTTAAATCCTTATCCATTAACTCTACATTAATCCGATTTATTTAGAAACTATCATTATCATTAATGAAATAATATAGATTACAGTTTCACCACAAATTGCTATTATTATTATTAATATGTATACCTCGAAATACTTTATCATAATCTTCAAAATAAATTATTATTATTATGTATAATAAATATATGTAACATTCAACACATTCATACTATATAATAAATATATGCAACACACAACCCATTCATACTCTATAAAAGTGAAACTCATTCAACTATATAATAATACATTAAATTCATACTATATTTATTAATATAGGCCACCAAACATCCATACTATATAATATAATAAGACTCATTCTTTTATTTATATAATAAAATAATATATGACACCCTCTAATTTTAGAAAGTTTAAGTAATCATTATGACTAACTGAAAATCTACTTACTCAAACAAAAGAAATATTTCAATAACAATTATTTAAATAAAATATCATATAAATTTAAATATTTTGACATTACATCATTTATTAATGGTATATACATTACTATTTGGTTATTAATTTAAATTCGTATCTCTTAACTCTACATTAACCCAATTTATTTAGCAACTATCATTATCATTAATATTACACCACTCCACCTAGTACATGGCATATATTTTTATTATTATAATATTTTTCTTAAAAGGACCATTGTAAATTTAGTTCTCCATTACATTATAAATTGAAAGCACTCTCCATTGAATTGCATTGCAGAGAGAAAAGAACCACTGTAGATCTATATCTCCAACGAGCCTTTGCATCAGTGGAATATATAGTACAGTTACTCTTTGCATAAGCTGCACATATGGCTTCTACCAGAAGGCTTTTTGTCTTATTTCTTGTTGTGATAGTACTTGCTGTTTTGGTAAGAAATATTTTTTCATGGCTGCTGAATTGCCATTTTCATTTACATGTTTATTAATATAGCTCAGTTCTTCTTTCATAGAGTGATTTCTCTTCTAGCAAGTCATATATATATATATATATATATATATATATATATAAATATAAAAATAAAAGACTGACCTAGCTCATCTCTGATTGATGAATCTGCAGATGCATGTGGAAGCCACTGGGATAGGAGCTTCAACAACAATTGGGGTGAGTATATGTCTACCTCAGTTTGAGTTTTATCATACCTGTATAATTCATTCATACGAGTGACGCCGAATTCTACATGTGTTTAACTAATCACATTGGGTTCCTCGTTTTCCTTATTCCAGCTGCAAAGAAATGGAATGGATAGAAGGCTTCTGCAGACCATAGGTATCTGCTCTGAAAGGCGTACATTATATTGTGTTTTGTATTTTTTTAATAATTGTTGATTATTATTTGCTGTTGATCTGAGAGGCTTAGACATCGATTTTGTCTTTATTTCAGATTCAACATTTTCTTATTAATTCGATCTTCATTTTGGGAATCATTTGTTGTTGATGACCATTTAGGTTTTTCTAGTGAATTCACCTTTTTTCCGCGGCAATTGTTGTTGTTATTGCTGCTGTTGAGCTGGTTGTTCAGATTTAATCATCTAAATTTGTTGTTCAGATTTTAGTCATTATTTGTTAACTAAGAATTAGAATTTTTTTTTGGATAAAAACTATGTATTAGGTTTTGAAAAATGTAACTTTTTTAATAAACATTTTCATGAAAAACAATTGAAACTATCATGATGAGTGGAGTCATGTCTACTAGAAATTTTGGACATTTCAAACTCTAATATACAATTTTTATCATCCAGAAAAATCTCTAACATTATGACTAACTAACTATGAAAACCTACATACTCAGAATTCAAAGTTCATCTTTAATATCATTAGGTGATTGTTGCTTATGTTTCTTTTAACTTTTTAGTGAAGTCTGATCTCATTTTAGATATTTGTTGTTTCATTTTGATATCATTTGCTAGTTGCTGTTGCTTTCAACTTTCGCCTGTAAAGTCGAGGCTTCTCTTAGGTGTTTGTTGTTAAATAACGTTTTGTTCTGAAATCCAGGCCCATCTTTAGTGTTTATTGTTGCTGTTATTGTTTGTTTGTTGTTTTAACTTGTTTCATGAAGTCAAGGCTCATTCTGAACATCACTGATTGTATTTTTGATCTGTTAATGATTGTATTTTTGATCTGTTAATGCAGATTGCAAGGCAGCATGTTCAGAAAGATGCAAAGAGGCATCCCGCCAAAACGTATGTTTAAGAGCTTGCGGTACCTGCTGTGCCAGATGCAAATGTGCTCCTCCTGGCACATATGGAAACCAGGATATGTGCCCTTGCTATGCCAACCTGAAAACACATGGCAACAAACATAAGTGCCCTTGAATATGATATATCCAGCACAGACATTATACTTTTGCGGCTGTCAAGTTTTGAGATATATAAGATACAAATAAGATACAAATATAGGCATATATAAGATACAAATAAGATAGGCATATATAAGATACAAATAAGATGCAGTTGCGGCTTTTTATTATAGGCATATATAAGATACAAATAAGATGCAGTTGTGATTTTTGCCAATAAACTTTAATGGAAAACACAGCAGCCATATAGGGCTCGATTGTATCTCCTTGACTGATGATGTGGGAAGGCTGGAAATATTTTTCTTGAAACTGGAAGATTTGTTGTTGTATGAAATTCTTCAAAGTCTCATAACTTCAAAGATATACTTAAAAGACTGGTTAATATTATTATAAATTTCTATTATGTCGGACAATCTTGAAATTTCAATATTTGTTGTATTGAGTTCTGAAAATGAAGCCTTATAACTTCAAAAATAAATTTAAATATATTCAATATGGTTATGGTTGATACTATAGTAAATTAAATTTCCGCTATGAACTAGAATGTTTCTCTAATGTTATTTGAAGAGAATGATTGTACTCTGTTTAGAGTATTGCACCCAATCACATAAATTATTGAAAAAGAGCTATAAGATGCACAATGTTTCTCAAATGTTATCTGAAAAAAATAATGTTTCTCAAATACCCACAATGTTTCTATAAGACCTATAACATACCCACAATGTTTCTCAAATGTTATTTGAAAATATTGATTCGATAAAAGTATCTTTTCTTATTCTGTTTCGAGGGCAAGAGCATTGATCTCAATCACATAAAAAAAAGAAGTAAGGAACGTCATAACATGCAGTATGATAGAAGCCAGAAGCCTTACAACATACAGTGCTAGTTTTTCTTTTGTGCGCGAAGTTGGCACATTGTTGTTTAAATATTTATAAAGTTGTCACATTGTTGTTTAAATATTTATAAAGTGGAGTAACTAATTTTAGAACAAATTATAAAATGGAGTAACTAATTTTATAAAAGGTTAAAGAAACGTTTCTCACATGAGGGGTTAGAGATTTCTGACATATTCTCCACAAATTTAAGTCTAGATTGTGTTCATATTTATTATGGAAAATAGTTATCAATGACTTCTTTCATAAATGATGGGTTGGTTTTTTTCGGTCCTCTCTCATTGGATCATTGGCCTTAGCAAGTTCAAGTTGGAATTGTTTTCCTCCTTTATATCTTCTTTTATTGTTTTTTCTTTGACATTTTTTTACTTCTCTTCTTAATTTAATTGATAAAACAACTTACATTATTCTACATAGCAATTATGATTTGATAAAACAATTTACACCATTCTATCTTGCTATTATCTTTATTGTACTTCCACTTAGTAAGTGTGAATTTTTTTTCTTTCTTTTCTACTCTTCTTCTTTTGTTCTTTGTGAATTATTTCTCTTTAATGAGAGAGAACCACCTCCTCCCTTCTTCCCTTTTATCTACCTTCCCAGTCTTCATCTCTTGCTAACTCTCTCCTTCAAGAACTTTTTTTATGCTATGTGTTTCTTTGTTTCCTCTCTTCTACCTTCTCATGTGAGAGTGGTAATCTCTCATATTAGAAAAAAGACAATGCACCCACCATCATAAATATGACCAAACCCTCAACAATAAATCAACTATAGACTAATTAATTCATCAAAAAAGTCACATGGAAATTTACCTTGGGTCCAATAAAAAATTGCATACATAAATAGAATAATAAAATGAAACATGGACAGTTAGATTAGGTGGTGGGGTTATAGGGACCAATATGCTTGTAAAGGAATAAGGGATTGATGTCACCCTTATCCCCAAAATTTTGAGAGTTGAGACATGTTGAATCTATAGGGTAGTTGATGGATTAGAGTTTCTCCACTACACACTAGCTACAATGGGATGCTCCTACATATTTCTCCCTAGGTAAGAGAAAACCACGGTCTCATCCTAATATCATAGGTTACTACTAAAAATCCATTTCTACTCCCTTTTGATATGGCATTTTGATATGAATATAGGAAAATTTGTGCCTCTTTCACTTCTTCCTCCAACCCCACACCTTGAACCACTCTCAATTTTGTACTTTTCATATGGAGGTTTTCTTATGACTCCATGAACCTTCTTATGCTACAAATGAATTTCTCATGGAACACAATGGATCCATATCCAAATCACCCTTTATGGATTTAATAACTTACCTCACCATCCCCAAATATAATTCATTAATGTTCCCTTCATCCTCTTTAGTAAAATGGTGATGATAAAATGTTATGTTCTTGACACCCATATACACTGTCTTTTCTTACCATGACAAAAAACCTATCCCACCTCAAAGCATGCTAACCATACTTGAAGTTCCTATTCTCTAACATGAAGAACCATATATTCCATCCCCATAATTTTGATTTTGATTTTGATCGTTATCATGAAATGATGCACCATCCATTAGAAGCACACCTCTTTCCTAGAACATCAATCGTGTTTCTCCTACACCATTGATTCCCTTTAATTTAGCGTCATTATAATTTGGATGGGAGATCTTTGTCATGGATTCCTCCTTCATGGGTACCATCTCATGGAGGAGTCCTCTTTCCATTAGAATAGGGCATGGAAATATTTGGGAATCCACTTCATCCAAACCTTATTTAACAAAATAACGTCATCTTGATCCCTTGGACACACCCATATTTTGTTCATAGGAATATGTTTGAGAGGCCATGACTACTTCTAATGTTCCCTAGTATGATTCACATGACCATTTTTATTTCCTCCTTTGAAGCACCTCGTTAAATATGACCAACATGTTTTTGAATCTAAAGAGGACATCGCTAGATGAATTTCTTTGAGCACCCTATTCCTGTGCCATATATGCTTTAATCAGTGAATCTCATCGATATTTTTAAAGCCATTGTTATCATCGTTTCTATCAAACCAAGTTTTACAAAAAAACACCCTTCCTATAAAAAAAAATGTGTCCCTAAAGAGGTCACTTCTTACAAAACTTTGTTCGAAGAACTATGTGATATTTTCATTTTGTTATATGGAAAAATGTCAAGTCATGGACCTAAGCATTACCTAAAAGCCACACCAAGACTAGGTAAGGAGAATTTTAAGGACTTGTACTTATCTTAAAGTGTATAAACCTCGGTGAATCTCACTTATTCTTATGATGAAAACTCTAAAATGTTTGACAATATTTTTGTAAACATATTTAAATTTCTAAGGATTTTATATAGTTTCTAGAAAATTTTGGCAATTTTTACCAAAAAATAATTGTATCCTATAGAACTTGGGAAAATCATTTTTTGGAAAAACTCTAAATTGGTGAATCATTTCTTGGAAAATTATCCCACGGATGAAATTTAGCCCCTAAAATTTTCTCAAACACTAGATACGATTAGCCAATTGTTCAATAGGAGCAACAATGTACTTACCCTACCAAATCTCCAACTATCTATTGACACAAGTAGATGTCCTTTGTCAACTTCACAACTTACCTGGAAAAATAACTTTCCTATTGCAATTTGGGTACGAGAAATGAAATGAAACTACTAAGCAATGCAAAGTTCAATATAAAAATGAAAAAAGAAAAACATAATTAATCAACAAAGTAACTTAATTGGTCAAGAATCATATTCCTTGGTGTAACCTATGCATGGTCAACTGGATTTTTTGTTTTGAATTACAATATCTAAGATTCGATCTCTAACAGGAACGAGTTATGAAAACCTAGGGATCTAAGACCACTTTGTAACAACCCATTAGGGTGTTAAATATAAAAAATATTTTCTTTAAAACTATATACATCAAAATAAAATAGATATATAATCATCAACCACATGCATACAAGCCAACAAGTACACTGTATAAGGTGTTGGATTACTGAGAGGGGGGGTGAATCAGTAATAGAGCAATTTAATCATTTTTCACCATAAAATGAAAGTGTTATATCAATGTAGCATTAGCATCCAATAGTTGCAGAGTAAATAAACAATAAATACATGAGAAATCACACACATACACAGTACACCAGTTTTTTACGTGGAAACCCAAAGCAGGAGAAAACCACAGAATGTTTTTTCTTATATGTCTTTAATAATTACATTCATTGGAAGCACCAACTTCCTTTGTTTTCCAGATGCAACTTGAAGGAGACTTCAACCCCCTAGTTTCTCAGGCTACAACCTAAGGGAAGCTCAAACTCCCCAATTCTCCGGCTACAACCCCCTATGTTCTCCGGCTACAACCGGAAGGTGGCTACAACCACCTAGCCTTTCCCCTTCCAACCGTCGTGGTATAAAAGTAGAATGATGGAACCACTACCACACTATTACTCTGAGATATACTGCTATAAAATTGTACCAATCAACTTGCACCAAATAACCTGTACTAATAAATTGAACCATGCATCAACCATGCATCAACCTCTGTACCTCAACATGTAATCAACCTGTACTATAAACAAGTGCATCAACCATGCACCAACATGTACCTCAACATGTACCATGAACAAGTGCATCAACCATGCACCAAACCTGTAGAAATAAATGTCACAACAACCTGTCCAAGCAACCTATCACAACAACCTGTCTCATCAATCTTATCAACAAAATATGATTTGTAACTCTGTAATATACCTAGTGTATATGATCACATACCTGTAAACCTTCCTTAAATTTAACAACAAGAGACTAGAATTTTCATCAAACTTTACTTTAGTCTCATATGACTAGTTTTGGATTAGTCAACAACCCTAACTTGAAATAATCATAATTATGTACCTGTAATGAATAAAGATACGAAAATAGTACATAATGTTCTTTAGTGTGTTTTATGCAATTCCTCAAGGTGCCACTACTTGGAACCTCTCAGAAAAGGAGTTATAGAAAAAAATGGCATACCTCGTTGAATTCTGGCTTATTCTAGAGTGCGAACTTGTAGAGTGTGCCCCACACAGAATATTTGTTTTATGGATATGAAAATTGTACAAAGAATACTACAGACTATACTATAACCAACACATTGAATACTACAGACTATACTATAACCAACACATTTGGTCTTACGAAATTCATATCTGTTATGAATAATTTATGACTTTTTTACCCGAAACACATGTTTTAGACTAGTTTCATGACTAGCCACAAACCCTATTTTCCATAGAGTGTAACCCAAAAATACAATGACCCACAAGCTGAAATTTGTACCACAACTACTTGGATATGTTCCCTCAAAAGCCTCCCAATTTCACGGTCTGAATCATTCTAGAAAAAAAGTTATTGATAAAATCGTGAGATGACCTGTAAATAACATACCTTAGAAAGCATCATCAAGATAATTTATCGTCCCTTGAATTTTGACCTTCTTTACTTCACCTTCCCTCTGAAATTCGACTTATATATCCTTTGGTTACCTCAGTTACTTGTAGATATTCAATATACTCAAGTGTGATTAAAATGAGAGAGCCTTTCCTCTTATTTATACTTTCATGTAGCTTCCTCAAGGGGTTACCTTTTAACCATCTTAACCCACTTTCCTTATTTTAGGGTTAATCCACTTCTAATTTTTCCATTAAATTTATTATTTAAATAATTTCTTTTGTTTTCACTTTGACTTATAGTAGACTCATCACTTCACTTTCATATTTACCTTCTAAAATCTCTTAAACCACTTTGACTACTTTGACCTTTTGGGGTTTCTAGATGACTCATGAGGGTTCTCCAAATTCACATGGCCATAACTCTCTAACCGTGAGGAGTTATGTGATGTTCCACATATCACTGGAAATGACATGCCATGTATTATCCATATAGAATAGTCTTTCTTGCAAATATATCAAAACTCATACCATTATTCATCAAACAAACTTGGGTCCATTACCCAAACCTGGGTTCTCCAACTTCTCATGGCCATAACTCTCTAACCGTGAGGAGTTATGTGACGTTCCACATACCACGAGAAATGTAAAGACATGTACTATCCATATAGAATAATATTACCTTAAAATATATTAAAACTTATACCATTATACATGAAACAACCTTGGGTCCATTTCTCAAACCTTTGTGCTACCGAAATTCTCTACCGGACTTTCTCTAAGGGTTGACATCAATCTACATTATCACTCTCCAATGGTTGACATCGATGACAACCAACAATCCATACCAACTGTCCATCAACCTAAGCCAATTGTCTCACATAAGGAACATGTTGAAACTACACCATCAACCAATGGACCATTAGTGCACAATTTTATACTCAAATACAAAATACCTAATCGTATAGCTTCTAAAAGTGTAAGTCTTAGCCAAGTGCACTCCAACTACCATAAATAATGTTATAATAAGATTTCATAAACCAATATTCAACAAGATTCCATAAAGAATATTAATAAATATCCCACGAAACAATATTTAACATATACATGAACCATTCTTCAATAGAGAGGGAGGAAATTGCACCAAGGACTGATTTTCCACCCAACCTGTAATATCCTCAAGTATTAAACAATTTTTATTGAATACTTTCCATTTATGGAAATTCATACTTGGTTCAATTAAGGCATTTAACTGATATATTTTTAATTATTGAGAAAAAGTTTGACTTGCCAATTGTCCCCTTTTGATGGACAAATGCAAGAGACAAAAATTATTAATTTATTAAATGTAGGAAACAATGGAACAACAAGGTTAAAAATAGTTGACTATGAATCCATGAGTGGGGAACATGTTTGAGTTAACTCAAATCTATATTTTACAAGTGTCAGCAGTGGAGTGTTGTCACTAGCATCCCCTAAAAATCAAGGATTTCTAAAGGTGTGAATTTCCAAGGAGGGAAATGAATTTAATGAAAGGTCTTAGGCACAATGAGGATAAATACAACATATGTGGGACGCATGACGTTGCTGAGTATGTTGAAAATGAATGGGTTATTTTTTGTGTGAGCAGAGGTGGTGTTAGGAAAACAATTATGAATTGTATAAAGAAACTTTGGCTAAGGAGGAAACTCAGTTCACCTTTATGTAGTCATAGTCAAGCTTGGGAGTGGTCATGACAAGTAGCTTGGTTTAATACAGGAGTACGCACATTACAAAAATTGAAATGTTTTTTTTTTTTCTTTACACATAAATATCAAAATTATAGAATTTTGCATTCGAAAAACATGTTGCAGTGTAGGAGTCAACATTACTGATGAAAATATATGATATCTCTTAGATATATTGTAACTATAGCACCTTTGGAGAAAAATGAAAATTTCATATTTAAAGAGAAATCACAAATACCATACAAAAATTTACATAAATATACATATCCATAATAAAAGAAGTTTTAATGAAATATAAATTTAATTAAAATTGACCATAATTATGGTATCATATTGATGGACTACACATGAATATAGGGCACCATTACATTCCTTAAAAAAATAAATTGTAGATTTATCGAACATAAATTTCCTCTTCTCCTACGAAATATTTTGTAAGTAAATATAACTAGCACAGTCGCAAAGTGGCTGGTGTTGCGGCTGGTGAACCCCAAAAGTTATCTGGACTGACAGTACTCTGGTGAATTGAAACGCACAGATAGCTGAAGCGCACATAGAGCTGAGGAAATTCAAAAGTTAATCTTAAATGTGGTAATTCCAAAGGTTAATCAGTTAAACGTGGCAATCATATGGTGGCACAGTAATTTCTTAATATGATTAGGTAAATGTTAAAAAGTAAACAGGTTAACTGATGCATTGAAAAATACAAGGAAGTTATGAAGAGTAAATCACATTCATTGATTTGGGAGGACGACTAAGAATATTCTAGCATTTTCAATTGTTAGCCATCAGATTAGAATTTTAGATTAAAAGGTGATTAATTGTGCCCATCTCCAATAGGTATATGCCTTTCGGCGTAAAAATTGAAGTCAAAGGTTCACGGAATAGATATTGATGAAATAAGAACCCTACGAAATATTTTGTAAGTAAATATAAAAATTGAAGTCAATGATTCACGGAATAGATATTGATGAAATAAGAACCCAAATACCTTGGGAAATTCAAATGTGGAAAAGCTCCCTTTACCTACAGAACAAGAAGAACAAAGCGATTACTTGCAATAATACTTGGACTTAATAGTGAACACATGCATATCATTTATTGGTATTCAAGAAGTTGTGGAAACAATATATTACTTCTTTTGGCGTGAATCAAGGTTGTTGAGAAGTGTAGGGTTTACCAAAAACCTTGCCCCTTTTTTTTGTCTTAAAAACAAAAGGAAAACTGTGTTCAGGTCATTACTTTGATACTATCAAATTGGTAGAAGCAATAGTAAATAAAGGAAAAGTTCTTAAAGAGGGTACGATTATTACCTATGCCATGTCTATAGTCAAAATCTAATTTGGATGCAAACTGATGCAACATCAAAATGAGGAAACTCCTTTAACTTTTGATTGGTTCCCTTGTTGGAATAATGCTTACAATAAATTGGTTTGGATTTGGTTTGAATCTGTTGAAGATTTGTAGGAGGTTGTTGAGAGATTCTCTCAACAACTATCTCTATGTTTGGAGATAGTTGGATCTAATTCCAACTATATATACATGTAATATTGTGTGTAATATGTGTAATAGAAATTATTATTTGTGTGTTATGGTAGTTCTCACAAACTTTAAAATGATATCAGAGCCTGGTTGGGCTTAACCCCTCACGGGAGTGCCTAGGAAGATGTGATAGTCATTGGAACTTGTAGTGTCCCCAAGGCCGAGCCCCGTTGTAAACCATGTTCTGAAAGGAATTGTAATTATGTTTTATAGGCTAGTGAGCCAAGTTTTTATAAGCTGGAGGCTTATGTATTTGTTAGGCCATGGAGCCTGAGTGTTGAAGGCCAGGAGCCTGCTGTTGTATATGTAATCACGCAGAACAATTAATAAAATATAAACACCGCCATGTGCAGACCGACCACGATGAATGAGTGAAGGGGGACTAAGCATCCATAGAGTGGGCAAGGAATTAGGGGCTGGAAGGTGGGAAAAGGGGCTAAGTGTTGAGCCTAGGGGGCTTAAGCCTCAGAATAATATTTTAATATTATCCCAAAAGACATGTGCATTTTATGTTTTATCCTAAGTTTCTGGAAAGGGGAGAACATACAAGGGAGATGCGTGTTGGTGGAATGCATGCAGTTTCATGGGTGACAAGTGTCAACCCTGACGCATGTGAATAAAATGGCCAGGGTGAGACGTGAGAAGGGTTCCTCCTCCATTCTACCTGATTGTCTGAACGCGTACAGAGCCCTGGATAGTACTACCAACCCGACTCCTGCAAAGAACCTTCATGCGTCCCTGTGATTTGAAAAGTCTGTGTCTGGCTCTGAGAAAACTGGTGTGTATATTCCTTGAACGAGAAGCCTGTGTGGATTTTGGAAAAGAGTCTGTGTTTGTTCTGGAAATTTGGTATACCCCTTCTTTGTTCTAAACCGGGGAGTCTGAATCGACCCCTACGTGGACGAATCATCACGCATCCATGAGAATCCAAAGTGTGAGTCTATTCTGTGTTGCCAAATTGAGAAAACAGAAGTGTCTCGTCCCTGCTAAGCCTAGTTATACTGTTGCACCAATCTGGAGCTGCCCTGGGGTGTTCGTGTTTGGATTCCCGTGGATTGTGGTGGACGTGTAGTGTTTGATCCTGTGTGACTTGTTGGCCAGTTTGTACAACACTCTCTCCAGGTGAGAGAGGTGGTTGAAGATTGGAAGAACAGGTTGTTAGACCTGTGAGAGACCTCCCTCCAGGTGAGAGAGTGCACAGAGGAAGGAGAGAAATCCTTGAAGGAACCTTGTAGCTGCCATAGAGCCCGGAGACTTTTGGTCCGTCCTATTCCTGTAACCCAAGGCAAGGGATATTAGCAGCCGAAGGACTATCCAGGTGACAGAGAAGGTGTATACTCCTGGGGTGGAAAAGGCATGTGGGGAATGAGGGTCTATGGGAAGTGAGCATGGGAGGTTCCTTGGAGAGAATCCCTTCCTTGTGGTTGTGTGTTATTTTCCCTGTAACCTCAGCCTAGCCTAGGATTCCTTGTCTTGGGGTGGAGCTTAGTCCCAGCTCGTTGGTGTTCCACTGCTGAGCTAATGAGCAGTGTGGTCTAAGGCTGGGAGGTTCATGGAAGGCCTGCACTTGGTTGGTGGATTCTACCACTGTTAAAAGATAAGTATCTGATTATGTTTTAATCATGTTTTGCATGACTCTACTGCTTATGTTATCATGATTTCCACTGTGTATATGAATTAGTATTAAATGCTATTGATTGTTAATTATGGCAGTAACTCATATGAATACTCTATGTAGAATGTGTTTATTTGTTTAAATGCATGGGATTTATAATACCTGTATGAGTTATGTACAAAGTGGTGTTATAGTCTTCTTTTAATAGCGTTTAAACCTTGGTAGCTAGAAAAGGTGCGCTACAGTTTGGTGTCAGAGCCAAGGTTTCGACATTGAGCCTAGATGAGCCAGTGGAGTGGTCTTTGGACCGAGAATGCGAGGGGAAATTGAGTCTGGAAGGCCAATTTCGGACCCTGGTTTTCTCCAAAGTGTCAAGGAGTTACTAGACGCGTTTTTAAGCTCGGGTGGTATAGCGGCGTTATGAAACCGTAGCCAGTGTGGTATAATTCCACAGGGAGAGAGGACTCCACACCAGAAGTGTAGGAGCTTTAGGATCTGTTCGGGAGGGAAGGTGAACCCTCGTGACCATTAGATATGGAAAGTGTGCACGGGGTTTAAAGCTCTTTGGAATTGCACAGGAGTGTGAAAATCGCGATACGCAAAATCTCGAATTAGTTAGGAACTGTCTGAGCCGTCAGATCTTGGCTGGAAAACCCGACAGCCATTGGATCTGTCAGGAGATATCCGAGGGTTAAAACTCGAGTGAACCCTGAAATAGATCTAGACCGTCCGAACGACGGAGGCCATGTGTCGTGAGATTACCCATTTTAGGAAATCAGGAATCGCGAGATCGGGAGTCCTGATGACAAGAGATCGAGACTTTCCATGGTGGAAATCTTGGGATAGATCTGGACCGACCAATTTAAGGAGGTGACATGTCGAGAGATTACCCATTTCGGAAAATCGGGGATATGAGATTTGGGAGTTCCCTTGACAAGAACTCGGGCTCTCGCCTTGATAAATCCCGACCCACAATGTCGAGACGTTAGCATGTGGCTAAGTCTCGATGAATGGACGAGATTCCTTCAGGGAATATCAGGGTTTGTAATGACCATCCGATGTGAGGAAGAGATGTCAGCTTTAAGTTGGGGCGTGAATGCAAATTAAGGTAAGTATCGAGTAGATCTAGACGGCCAGAGTCCACCCGCCCAGATCTACGGCCGAGGCCACATTCCGGGACCCCCTTGTCGTTCTGTCGTTAATCGGGGGGGGGGTCCGGAATTGGACACGCAACTCTCGAACGGTCGAGATTATTTCACCTTGATCAATGGTGCTCAGTTGGATTCTGGACCCCCCTTGCCATTCTTCCTTTAATGAGGGGGGGGGGGTCTGGAATAGTGTAGCGTGTGAAGTGGGGCCCCCTCTTGTCCTGTCGACTATCGTGTCGCATTCCCCCTCTGCCACCTTTAATCCACTTAACCATGCGACGTGGCCTATTCTCATTGGTTGTTCTCTAGCCCTGTTGGGATTCATCCCTATTGGCCGGATGCTAGCCCTGTTGGGGTTCGGCGGTTGCAGAGCCAAACGAGAGCTCAGAAAACTTATTTGAATCGAAATGTCTTTTGTTTTGTTCGTAATGGATTATAAATGTTGAGGATTGTTCTTGAAGGTTTAATGGCCTGACAAACTTTGAATTTAATTGCACAGTGTGTGTGTAGAGTTCAACGGAGCTTAGGACTCCAGTTAACCAACGCCGAGTATGGAGTGGGAAAAGGTGTAGATTACCCCCAAAACAGAAGACGAACAGGAAGGAAAGGATGTCAACCTGGGAATCGAAGGATTGAACTCCAATGGGCATGGAAAAGAGAAGGATAAGGAAGGACACATAATGAAAATCATTGAAGGATTGCAAAGAGATTCCAAGGCTCGTTGAGCTGATAGTCGAAAGATCATGAAAGTCAGGGATCGGTAGGGTGAATTAAACTTAAAGTTTTTTAAGAGCCTGGAAAGAATAGAGAGGAAACTCGAGAAGGGAAGAGACTCAAGTACGACAGAGAGTTGTAGAACCCATGGGAGAAGAAGTAGGTCGAGGAGTGGTAGCCAACATCTTAGTCACTCCCAAAGACATTCTTACAGGAAGACACACAGTAGTTCAAGCCCGTCCCCTACCAGAAAACATCAAAAATATGGAAAGGAGGAATTGAAAGGGGAGATGAACAAGATTAAGCCTCCAACATTCGATGGAGAACATAAGAAGGAGGAAGATGCCGAGACCTGGTTGCTTGGCATGAATAAATACTTCCAACTGCAAAATTATTCTGCCCATGCAGAAGGAAGAATTGCAATGTAGCAACTGAAAGGAAAAACATCCATGTGGCGGGATCAGTTTGTGCAGGTGCAACACATCAGAGAGAAAGAGGTCGCTTGGAAGGAATTTAAGAGGTATTTCGAGAAGAAATACCTGACTAAAAGATACTATGACAGAAAGATGAAGGAGTTCTTCGAACTCAAGCTAGGCAACATGACTATTGATGAGTATGAACAAAGTTTCCTATAACTACTAAAGTATGTTCCATTCATCAAAGATGAGGCTGTCAAGATTCAGAGATATCTAAGTGGACTGCCACCTTCCATGAGTGACAAGATTCAATATGATGATCCTAAGACCATGGAAGAAACAATAAGAAAGGGGAAATGATTGTATGAACAACAAGGAGAAAGGCGCATCCTTCGGAAGGCTTGGAATGATCAGAGGAAGTTTAAGAAGGAATAGAGGCAGAAGGGAAACAAGCCTTCCTTTTTCAGAAATAGTCCTTGGGGACAGTCATCTTTTAGAGAGCCCAGAAAAGTTGAAGGTAGTGAGAAGGTGCCAAGACTGCCACCTATGGAGTGTTGGGGCTGTAAAGGGAATCATAGGTACAGAGACTGCCCCCATAGAGAAGACAAAGCAAGAATTGTCCATACTGTTCAACAAGCTAAAATAGTGGAGGATATGGGCAGTAGAATGCCAAGGATCTACGCAGCCCTGGACAACAAGCAAGAAGAATTTCAATCACACATGATTGAAGTGGAAGGTACAATCAACAACCGACCACTTGTTATTTTAATTGATTCAGGGGCTAGCCATAGTTATGTAGATCCTAGAGTGGTGGAAAGTTTGCATCTAATGAGAAACAAACATGAGAAGTCTTGGTTAGTGCAGTTGGCCACAGGGACCAAGAGGAAGGTCACTAAATTGGTTAAGTCCTATTCAGTGGACATGAAAGGAATGAGCACTAAGGCTGAATTGAACATTTTGCCTTTAGGCTCATACGATTGCTTAATTGGGATGGACTGGTTGGACCAGCACCATGCCCTTCTGGATTGCAGTAACAAGAGGTTTACATGCCTGAACGAGGAGGGAAATCAGGTAACAGTCCAAGGAATTCCCAGAGCCATGGCTGTGAGGGAAATCTCAGCCATGCAGCTGAAGAAATATTACTGGAAAGGCTATCAATTATTTGCAGCTCGGGTGGAAGAAGGATCCCGAGATGAAGTCTCGAATCTGGTGGACCACGAAGTACTCAAAGAATTCAAGGACATATTTCAGGAGGTACCTGGACTACCTCCGAAGAGGGACATTGACTTTTTTATAAATTTGATGCCTGGAGCAGCTCTAGTTTCAAAGGCTCCTTATAGAATGAGTACACCAGAGCTGAAAGAGTTGCAATTGTAGCTCGAAGAGTGTAGTGTCCCCAAGGCTGAGCCCCATTGTAAACTAGATTTGGAAAGAAATTGTAATTATGTTTTATAGGCTGGTGAGCCAAGTTTTTATAAGTTGGAGGCTTATGTGTTGTCAGGCCAGGGAGCCTGAGTGTTGAAGGCCAAGAGCCTGATGTTGTATATGTAATCACGCAGAACAATTGATAAAACATAAACACCACCAGGTGCAGACCGACCACGATGAATGAGTGAAGGGGGACTGAGCATCCATAGAGTGGGCAAGGAATTAGGGGCTGGAAGGTGGGAAAAGGGGATAAGGTTGAGCCTAGGGGGCTTAAGTCTGGGAATAATATTTTAATATTATCCCCAAAAGACATGCGGATTTTATGTTTATCCTAAGTTTCTGGCAAAGGGAGAACATGCAAGGGAGATGCGTGCTGGTGGAACACATGCAGTTTCATGGGTGACAAGTCTCAACCCTGACGCATGCGAATAAAACGACCAGGGTGAGCCGTGAGAAGGGTTCCTCCCCCCATTCTACCTGATTGTCTGAACGTGTACAGAGCCCTAGATAGTACTACCAACCCGACTCCTGCAGAGAACCTTTGTGCGTCCCTGTGATTCAAAAAGTCTGCGTTTGGCTCTGATAAAACTGGTGTGTATATTCCCTGACCGAGAACCCTGCGTGGATTTGGGGAAAGATTTGCGTTTGTTCTGGAAAGCTGGTATACCCTTCTCTATTGTGAACCGTTAAGTCTGAATCGACCCCTACATGGATGACTCGTCATGCATCCTTGAGAATCCAGAATGTGAGTCTATTCCGTGTTGCCAAATTGAGAAAATAGAAGTGTCTTGTCCCTGCTAAGCCTGGTTATACTGTTGCACCTGTCTAGAGCTTCCCTGGGGTGTTCGTGTCTAGATTCCCGTGTAATGTGGTGGACATGTATTGTTTGATCCTGTGTGGCTTGTTGGCCAGTTTGTACAACACTCTCTCTAGGTGAGAGAGGTGGTTGAAGATTGGAAGAACAGGTTGTTGGACTTGTGAGCAACTCCCTCTAGGTGAGAGAGTGTGCAGAGGAAGGAGAGAACTCCTGGAAGGAACCCTGTAGTTGCGACAGAGCCTGGAGACTTCCGGTCCGGCCTGTTCCTATAACCCAGGGCAAGGGAGATTAGCAACTGAAGGACTATCCAGGTGACAGAGAAGGTGTATACTCCTGCGGTGGAACAAGCATGTGGGGAATGAGGGTCTGTGGGCAGTGAGTGTGGGAGGTTCCTTGGAGAGAATTCCTTCCTTGTGGTTGTGTGTTGTTTTCCCTGTAACCTCAGCCTAGCCTAGATTTCCTTGCCTTGGGGTGGAGCTTAGTCCCAGCTCGGGGGTGACCCATTGCTAAGCTAATGAGTAGTGCGGTCTAAGGCTGGGAGGTTCGTGGAAGGCCTGCACTTGGTTGGTGGAATCTACCACTATTAAAAGATAAGTATCTGATTATGTTGTTATCACGTTGTGCATGACTCTACTGTTTATGTTATCTTGATTTCCGTTGTGTATACGAATTAATATGGAATTCTATGGTTTGTTAATTATAGCAATAAATAATATGTTTTACTCTGATCTTAAATGTATTTATTTGTTTAAATGCATGTGAATTTTATAACATCAGTATGAGTTAAGTACAAAGTGGTTAGTAGTTGAAAAGGTGTGCTACAGTTTGGTATCATAGCCAAGGTTTCAACACTGATCCTAGATGGGCCAGTGGAGTGGTCTTTGGACCGAGGATGCGAGGGGAAATTGGGTGTAGAAGGCCAATTTCGGACCCTGGTGTGCTCCAAAGTGTCAAAAGTTACTTGACAAGTTTTAAGCTCAGGAGGTATAGCAGCGTTATGAAACCGCAACCAGTATGGTATAAGTCCATAGGGAGAGGGGACTCTACACCAGAAGTGTAAGAGCTTTAGGATCTGTTCGGGAGGGAAGATGAACCCTCGTGATCGTTAGATCTAGAAAGTGTGCATGGGGTTTAAATCCCTTTGGAAATTGCACAAGAGTGTGGAAATCGCGATACGCGAAATCCCGAATTAGTTAGGAACCGTCTGAGCCGTCAGATCTCGGCTGGAAAACCTGACAGCCGTTGGATCTGTTAGGAGATATCCGAGGATTAAAACCCCAGTGAATAGGGACGAAAGCCCTGAAATATATCTGAACCATCTGAATGACGGAGGCCACGTGTCGTGAGATTACCCATTTCGGGAAATCGAGAATCGCAGAATCGGGAATCCTGATGATGAGGGCTTGGGATTTTTCATGGTGAAAACCCCGGGATAGATCTGAACCATCCAATGGATGGAGGTTACGTGTCGAGAGATTAACTGCATCAGGAAACCAGGGATCGAGATTTTGGGAGTCTCGTGATGGAGAGTTCGGACTCTCGTGATGATAAACTCGATGAACGGATGAGATTCTTTCGGAGGATCTCAGAGTCTGTGACGATCGTTAGATTTGAGGAAGAGATGTCAGCTTTAAGCCAGGGCGCGAATGTGCATTAAGGTAAGTAACGAGTAGATCTGGACGGCCAGAGTCTACCTGCCCATATCTACGGCTGAGGTTTC
>ML777798.1:627614-639908 GCA_009831015.1 Picea engelmannii
ACATGCTTGCATTACCTGCATCTATGACTGTACATAATGTGTTTCATGTTTCACTGTTTAAGAAATATGTACCTGATGCTAATCATGTTATCGATTGGAATGTGATTCAGGTGGAACCAGAAGGTGTCCTGCAAGTGCATCCTGTATGCATATTGGACAGGAAAAGAAAACAACTCCGGAATCGAGTCATAGAGATTGTAAAGGTCCAGTGGACCTGGTATGGTCTTGAGGACGTGACATGGGAGCATGAAGATGTTATGTGGGCAGAGTACCCTCATCTTTTTGAAATTTTTTGAAAAGCTTGCAGATGCTGTGTAAAGTTGCACTGAGGACAGTGCAAAAATAAGGGGAGGGGGATTGTAGTGTCCCCAAGGCCGAGCCCCATTGTAAACCATGTTTGGAAAGGAATTGTAATTATGTTTTATAGGCTGGTGAGCCAAGTTTTTATAAGTTGGAGGCTTATGTGTTGTTAGGACAGGGAGCCTGAGTGTTGAAGGCCAGGAGCCTGTTGTTGTATATGTAATCACGCAGAACAATTAATAAAACATAAACACCACCAGGTGCAGACTGACCATGATGAATGAGTGAAGGGGGATTGAGCATCCATAGAGTGGGCAAGGAATTAGGGGCTGGAAGGTGGAAAAAGGGGCTAAGTGTTGAGCCTAGGGGGCTTAAGCCTGGGAATAATATTTTAATATTATCCCCAAAAGACATGCGCATTTTATGTTTATCCTAAGTTTCTGGCAAAGGGAGAACATGTAAGGGAGATGTGTGCTGGTGGAACACATGCAGTTTCATGGGTGACAAGTGTCAACCCTGACACATGTGAATAAAACGGCCAGGGTGAGCCGTGAGAAGGGTTCCTCCCCCCATTCTACCCGATTGTCTGAACGCATACAGAGCCCTGGATAGTACTACCAACCCGACTCCTAAAGAGAACCTTCGTGCATCCTTGTGATTCAAAAAGTCTGTGTCTGGCTCTGAGAAAACCAGTGTGTATATTCCCTGAACGAGAACCCTGCGTGGATTTGGGGAAAGAGTCTGTGTTTGTTATTGAAAGCTAGTATACCCTTCTCTGTTGTGAACCGTTAAGTCTGAATCGACCCCTATGTGGACGACTCGTCACGCATCCTTGAGAATCCATAATGTGAGTCTATTCTTTGTTGCCAAATTGAGAAAACATAAATGTCTCGTCCCTGCTAAGCCTAGTTATACTGTTGCACCAGTCTGGAGTTTCCCTGGGGTGTTTGTGTCTCGATTCCCGTGGAATGTGGTGGACATGTATTGTTTGATCTTGTGTGGCTTGTTGGCCAGTTTGTACAACACTCTCTCTAGGTGAGAGAGGTGGTTGAAGATTGGAAGAACAGGTTGTTGGACCTGTGAGCGACTCCCTTTAGGTGAGAGAGTGCATAGAGGAAGGAGAGAACTCCTAGAAGGAACCCTGTAGCTGCCACAGAGCCCGGAGACTTCTGGTCTGGCCTGTTCCTGTAACCCAAGGCAGGGGAGATTAGCAGCCAAAGGACTGTCCAGGTGATAGAGAAGGTGTATACTGCTAGGGTAGAACAGGCATGTGGGGAATGAGGGTATGTGGGCAGTGAGCGTGGGAGGTTCCTTGGAGAGAATTCCTTCCTTGTGGTTGTGTGTTGTCTTTCCTGTAACCTCAGCCTAGCCTAGATTTCATTGCCTTGGGGTGGAGCTTAGTCCCAGCTCGGGGGTGACCCATTGCTGAGCTGATGAGCAGTGCGGTCTAAGGCTAGGAGGTTCGTGGAAGGCTTGCACTTGGTTGGTGGAATCTACCACTGTTAAAAGATAAGTATCTGATTATGTTTTTATCACGTTGTGCATGAATCTACTGTTTATGTTATCATGATTTCCATTGTGTATACGAATTAATATGGAATGCTATGGTTTGTTAATTATAGTAATAAATAATATGTTTTACTCTGAGCTTAAATGTGTTTATTTGTTTAAATGCATGTGAATTGTATAACATCAGTATGAGTTAAGTACAAAGTGGTTAGTAGCTGAAAAGGTGTGCTACAAAGAGCTACTAAAGAAAGGTTACATTCACCCCAGTGTGTCACCGTGGGGAGCCTCGGTCGTATTCATGAAGAAGAAAGATGGGACATTGAGGCTGTGCATTGATTTTCGACAGTTGAATTAGGTCACTGTCAAGAACAGGTATCCTTTGCCAAGGACTGATGATCTTTTTGATCAGTTGAAGGATGCGAAAATATTTTTGAAAATAGATCTCTGATTAGGATATCACCAAGTGAGAATAAAGGATGAGGACATCAGCAAGACCGCCTTTAGAACAAGGTACGATCATTATGAGTTCACGGTGGTGCCGTTTGGACTGTCCAACGCGCCTGCTGTTTTCATGTGCTTAATGAATGGAGTGTTCAGAGATTATTTGGACAAGTTTGTCATAGTCTTCCTGGACGATGTCTTGGTGTATTCCAAGACAGAGGAAGAACATGAGCAACACCTGAGAATGGTGCTATAGGTGTTGAGAGAACACCAGTTGTACACAAAACTGAGCAAGTGCTCTTTTTATCAAAGGCAGATCCATTACTTGGGACACATTATATCTGAAGAAGGGATCGCTATGGATCCTGAGAAGGTATAGGCCATTCGAGAATGGCCAGTGCCAAGGAATGTGGCAGAAGTTAGATATTTTATGGGTCTGGCGGGCTACTATAGGAGGTTCATAGTCGGATTCTCAAAGATAGTTCATTCTATCACTTCCTTGCAAAGGAAGGAGAAGAAGTTCCAGTGGACTGAAGAATGTGAGAGCAGCTTCCAGTGATTGAAGCAGCTGCTAACTAGTGCTCCAATCCTGAAGATTGCAGATCCAAACAAGGATTACGTAGTGTACACAGATGTGTGCAAGGAGGGGTGGGAGGAGTTCTCAGCCAAGAGGGATTCATAGTCTGTTATGAATCCTGAAAGTTGAAGGAGCATGAGAGGAATTATACCACTCACGACTTAGAGCTAGCAGCAATCGTCCATGCCTTGAGGAAATGGAGACATTACCTCATGGGAAAGAGATTCGAGTTGAGAATAGACCATAACGGTCTGAAGTATTTATTTGATCAGCAGACTTTAAATGCCAGGCAAATCAGATGGCTGGATTTCCTGTGTGAATATGATTTTGATATCAAGCATATCAAAGGGAAAGAAAATAAGGTGGTTGATGCACTCAGCAGAAAAGTGCACAAATTACATGCTACAACCATTAGCATGTATAGAACTGAGATTAAAGATAGAATTTTGGAAGCTGCCAATGCTGATTTGCAGTACAGAGGTCTAGCAACAAAGCTACAGCAGCGTGAGAGACCACAAACCAAGGAAAGTTACACCTTGGGAACTGATGGCTTACTTCTGTATAAAAACAGAGTGTATGTACCCAATGTCCGAGAATTGAAGATGACAATTCTAAAGGAGATGCATAACTTGGCTTATGCTGGACATCCTGAATATCAGAAGACTGTGGCAGTAGTCAAAGGCCATTATTTTTGGTCGGTTTTGAAGAAAAAAATCATTGAATACATTTCCAGATGTATGGAGTGCCAAAAGGTTAAGGCTGAGCATACACACCCAGCAGGGTTGTTGCAACCTTTACCCATTCCTGAGTGGAAATGGGACGTGGTAACAATGGATTTTATCACCGAACTACCTAGAACAAGCAAGCAACATGATTCAATCATGGTGGTGGTGGACAAACTTACTAAAGCTACCTATTTTATTCCACTGAAAACCACCCATAGAGCCGCTGATGTTGCTGATATCTTCTTAAAGAAGTTGCACGCTTTCACGAAATACCTAAGACAATTGTGTCTGATAGGGACCCGAAATTCACTTCGAATTTTTGGAAAGCACTGTTTAAGGGATTTAGAACGAATCTGAACTTTAGCATAGCGTATCATCCCGAGTCTGATGGACAGAAAGAGAGAGTGAACAGAGTAATAGAAGACATGCTGAGAATTTATGTGATGGATAAACCATCAAGGTGGGAAGACTACCTGCATTTGGTAGAATTCGCCTACAATAATGGGTATCATGCATAATTGAAGATGAGCCCATTCGAAGAAATTTATTGAAGTAAGTGCAACACTCTAGTGAGCTAGGGTAATCCAGCTGACAGAGCAGTAGTTGGGCCTGAGCTACTCAAGGAGATCTAAGACCAAATGATAAGAATTAAACATAATCTAAAAGCTGTCTAGGACAGGCAGAAAAGTTACGCTGATAGTAACAGAACCCATAGAGAATTCAAAGTGGGTGACCATGTTTTCCTGAAAGTGAAAACTAACAGGAGTTCCCTAAAGTTGGGAAGTTACGCCAAGTTGGCAGCAAGATTTTGTGGGCCATTTGAGATCTTGGAAAGGATTGGGCCAGTTGCATACATGCTTGCATTACCTGCATTTATGACTGTACATAATGTGTTTCATGTTTCACTGCTTAAGAAATATATACCTAATGCTAATCATGTTATCGATTGGAATGTGATTCAGGTGGAACCAGAAGGTGTCCTGGAAGTGCATCATGTGCGCATATTGGACAAGAAAAGAAAACAACTCTGGAATCGAGCTATAGAGCTTGTAAAGGTCCAGTGGACCTGGTACGGTCCTGAGGACATGACATGGGAGCATGCAGATGTTAGGCGAACAGAGTACCCACATCTTTTTGAAAATTTTTGAAAATCTTGCAGATGTTGTGTAAAGTTGCACTGAGGATAGTGCAAAAATAAGGGGAGGGGGATTGTAGTGGCCCCAAGGCTGAGCCCCGTTGTAAACCATGTTTTGAAAGGAATTGTAATTATGTTTTATAGGTTGGTGAGCCAAGTTTTTATAAGCTGGAGGCTTATGTGTTTGTTAGGCGAGGGAGCCTGAGTGTTGAAGGCCAGGAGCCTGCTGTTGTATATGTAATCACACAGAACAATTAATAAAATATAAACACCACCATGTGTAGACCAACCACGATGAATGAGTGAAGGGGGACTAAGCATCCATAGAGTGGGCAAGGAATTAGGGGCTGGAAGGTGGGAAAATGGGCTAAGTTTTGAGCCTAGGGGGCTTAAGCCTGGGAATAATATTTTAATATTATCCCAAAAGACATGTGCATTTTATGTTTTATCCTAAGTTTCTGGCAAGGGGAGAACATACAAGGGAGATGCGTGCTGGTGGAACGCATGCAGTTTCATGGGTGACAAGTGTCAACCCTGACGCATGCGAATAAAACGGCCAGGGTGAACCATGAGAAGGGTTCCTCCTCCATTCTACTCGATTGTCTGAACGTGTACAGAGCCCTGGATAGTACTACCAACTCGACTCCTGCAGAGAACCTTCATGCATCCATGTGATTCGAAAAGTCTGTGACTGGCTCTGAGAAAATCGGTGTGTATATTCCCTGAACGAGAAGCCTGCGTGGATTTCGAAAAAGAGTTTGTGTTTGTTCTGGAAAGTTGGTATACCCCTCCTCTATTCTAAACCGGGGAGTCTGAATCGAACCCTACATGGACGACTCGTCACACATCCCTGAGAATTCATAGTGTGAGTCTATTCTGTGTTGCCAAATTGAGAAAACAGAAGTGTCTCATCCCTGCTAAGCCTAGTTATACTGTTGCACCAGTCTGGAGCTGCCCTGGGGTGTTTGTGTTTGGATTCCCGTGGATTGTGGTGGACGTGTAGTGTTTGATCATGTGTGGCTTGTTGGCCAGTTTGTACAACACTCTCTCCAGGTGAGAGAGGTGGTTGAAGATTGGAAGAACAGGTTTTTGGACCTGTGAGCAACTCCCTCTAGATGAGAGAGTACGCAGAGGAAGGAGAGAACTCCTTGAAGGAACCTTGTAGCTGCCATAGAGCCCGGAGACTTCTGGTTTGGCCTGTTCCTGTAACCCAAGGCAAGGGAGATTAGCAGCTGAAGGACTGTCCAGGTGACAGCGGAGGTGACCCACTGCTGAGCTGATGAGCAGTGTGGTCTAAGGCTGGGAGGTTCGTGGAAGGCTTGCACTTGGTTAGTGGATTCTACCACTGTTAAAACATAAGTATCTGATTATGTTTTAATCATGTTTTGCATGACTCTACTTCTTATGTTATCATGATTTCTGCTGTGTATATGAATTAGTATGAAATGCTATTGATTGTTAATTATGGCAGTAACTCATATGAATACTCTGTGTAGAATGTGTTTATTTGTTTAAATGCATGGGATTTATAATACCTGTATGAGTTATGTACAAAGTGGTGTTATAGTCTTCTTTTAATAGCGTTTAAACCTTGGTAGCTAGAAAAGGTGTGCTACATAACTGATTCTCTATACATATGTGTGAGAGTGTGTTTTGAAGAATGCAATTATTTATGTGTAAATTAATTTTGATGTGTGCAAATTAAATTATTTTGTGAGTGAGTTGCCTTACTCCCGTAGAGAAAACTCTTTTCCATGTAGAAAAAGAAAGGGCACATGACCAGATATTTAAGAGGCTAACTGGTGCAATAGATCAATAATCAATGCAATTACGACGTAATTTTTGTTGGTTCGTGCACGCAAAGTGGAATCTGAAGGGTGAGCCTTTCACAGTCTGGTATCTTCAATTCATCAGGAAGGACATTACAGCCAATCATTAGGACGCCTATGGCAAGGGATTACTCATGGCATCATTCTGATCTGTTATTCGTCTTACACAACAATTTATTCTCACTAGAAGAAGGGCGATATGGCCATTGATTTCAGGATCTTCTTCAACCTCGCTGGAGTCACGGATTCCATATTCCTATTTATGTTTTACCATATTGAAGGACTATGAATGCGTCAAAATCTAAATGGGTGGTTATATTAATTAGTTACTTATATTAATTGATCTGTATGAATTTTGTCTGTAAAATTTTATTTTGTAGAGCCAATCAATGAACAAAATATCATAATCTAAATTAGTGGTTATTGACTTATTTCGGTGGTTATGCATATTCTGTTATATGCTGGTGGATCTTGTTGTTCTTTGGGCTTCAAGAACAACAATGACAGGTTGTCCATATATATATTATTGTATGGGTGTTTAAAAAAGGTCAATTGTATGATTGACTGTTGAAAATACCCAGTAATTAGATCATTGTCTTATATAATTGTTGAAATTTGCTTTTAGGGGGGATTCCACAGATGGTAGTGTATCCATAGGATAATTCATTATCAAGATTGTCCTTCGGGAGGTCGAGAATCGTCAATTCTACAAATTCATCAATGATGGTCAGAAGCGGTGTTATCTTAAATGAGTTGAAAGAGAAGCTTGAAGTTGTAGAGAAGAAAGAGCGTATGACCGAAAGAGAAGCTTGAAGTTGTAGAGAAGAAAGAGCGTATGACCGGTTAGACAAAGAAAGAAAATGATTAATATTGTAATTTGTTATTGAGTGTTGTAAGTTTTTATAATGCAAGCATTATGGGAGGGTGTTGGAATAATGCTTACAATAGATTGGTTTGGATTTGGTTTGAATCTATTGAAGATTTGTAGGAAGTTGTTGAGAGATTCTCTCAACAACTATCTCTATGTTTGAAGATAGTTGGATATGATTCCAACTATATATACATGTAATATTGTGTGTAATATGTGTAATAGAAATTATTATTTGTGTGTTATGGTTGTTCTCACAAACTTTAAGATCCTGGTAGAGACCCATCATTAACACCATATCCACAACTTTCAAATAAAAAATTAAAAGTGATAATGCACAAGAATGGATGTGCACTCTGACGACAAATGTCTATATATATAGATGTATATATATATATATATGACACCATGATACAGAACCAAAACCTAAATATATTTTTGCATTAACATCTCACTATTGAAATCAAATTCTGGTCGCAAACCTAAATGCGTTCCTAACGGAGAAAAATCAAGGACCCGGTTACAAGAAAAATATTAATAAGGAAAGGAAATATCAATAAAAATTCGAGAAGACTGATATTAAAACGATTTAAACCCATAATCTTATTTCTTGCAGTGCTAGGATAGTTTGATGTAAAAATTTAGGAAGCCAAAGCTCTATCTATGTGTACGGTGAGTAAAAACCCATTGTAGCTCAGTGAACCTGGAAAAATATTTGCAGGTGTAACTGGTAGTAATCATTAGACAAGTCGAATATCACAGAGTGCTGCGTGGATATTAAGTTCTGGTATGCAGGGTTAAGTATTCCAAACGAGGTTTTGTAAGAGAGAAATATATATATATATATATATATATATATATATATATATAAACTTCCAGTTAGAACTACAAATTCTATAGGAGCGTTTGTCTACTTGAGAGGCCTTCCTAGAACATGAGTTTACATAAGGGAGGAACTCTCCACAACAATGATAACTACTGTTTTGTTTGAGAAGCGACAGTATGGACCTTACAAGGCTAAGGTCATACTTTAATCAACAAGAAGAATCAGTTCTAAGTCGAATTAACCGACGGTTAGGAATTTCTCAACAACATTTTAAAAATCCATATATGATAGAATCACCGCTCTTAAACTATAGAAGGGACTTCGACAGTATAAGAGTTTTTGCAAAAACCTGTAAAGAATTTGTTTAATATAAAAAAAAGATATATACGGATACTTAACGATATCATCTATCCAGAAAATATTTCTAACTCGTCCCAAACTCTAGTTCACGAACACACATCGCGCAGTAGGATAAATAGTAAGGACAACAATTATTTTTTCATTTTTCCCTTAACAAAAATCAGAATAGAGGTGGGTTACCTGAGATTTCTAGGCTTGATAAAGCTGTTGGTCACATCTTGGCTCCTCTACGATGAGTTCTCACTTGTCAGCATAACAAGAATGAAGCATAATAGTTCACAGTGAGGGAAGACTCGGCCTTATGCCCACTATAGAGAAAGAGGGAGAGTTTCCAAGTAATCTAATACTACAACGAAAGTATGGAAACAAGGAACAGTTGTTTCGTCCAAGGGTTACTTGGCTCCTCGATCCCATCAATTGTACTGTTGGAGGCGTACGTAGTACTCAAGTGAGTATGCCATGTGAAGTGAGGAAGGTGGATTATTTGGGTTGGCTAAAATCCTGGAGCGATAACCCATGCTGTTGGGCAGACAATTTTGGGATGTTACTGTGAAAATATATGAGGAACAAGGAAAAGGCGCAATAAGGGCGAAGGTAGGAAAATAATAAGAAAACAAAGAGAATCAAGAAGACGAAGAAGATCAAGAAGTTCAAGAAAGAAGAGAGGAGAAGACTTGGAAAAGAAAGAATATCAGTAGAGCATGAGTTGTATCCAGTTCATAATGAGTTCTCACCAGCTTAGCATGAGTTGTATCCAACTCACAATGAGGTGGCTAAGGGCTTTAATAATAATGTATAAATATGTAAGCGTGGTAAGTTGTATCCAACTCACAATGAGGTGGCTAAAGGCTTTAATCATAATGTATAAATATGTAAAGCCTGTGGCGAGTATGGGGGCTTGAAGGGATACGGGTATGTAGTTACAAGAGAGAGAGAGTTTCGGAGAAAAAGAGCATGATAAAGAAGATATAGATGTAATTAGGATTGAATGATAAGAATACATTTTAGCACCAAGAGCAATCAACACTTAAATATAATAAAGAAGTCAATATTTTGTGGATGTAGCCCGAAGGGGTTGGATGTTAATTCATGTCTGCAATGTGAATGCATGTTTATATTTAATGTTTAGCCATTCAATAGCATGAATATGGGTGTATGTGCATACACAATTAAGTAACGATTTAATAAGGATTTGGTGCAAAAGGGGATCTTGTAGCAGAGCGGGTTTTCAATGTTTCCCTCACCGCTGCAGGCAGAATATTGGTTTCTGCAGTTCCCATAAATATACCTCAGGTAAGACTTCACTTGCATGCAGGTGATTCCGAAAGGGTCGATGTCTGTAGGGTTTTGTTGGTCTAAGTAACTTGAACAGAGGGTCTTGAACCTACTTGAGAGTGTGCCAACAAATGATTTTGTTGTTGGGACTTGAAATATGGAAGTGCGTGAATGTTTTGGAGGCCAACGAGGAAGGAGATAACTGAATGGCTGGAGAAAAAGGAACAAGAATTTCCCAGGAAGGAGAATAAAAACCCTCGGCTAAAGAATAGACAATGGCTACAAAGGTATGTGTACACATACTTGCATGAGATCATTTTCGGTGAATTCCCTAATCGCTTTGTAGAATGGATGGAAATATTTATGGAAAATATTGGTAGACACAGACCAACCACGCCAAGGAACTCGACTCCCAAACTAGTGGGATGAGTGAATTCAGTAGGCTCGACATTTTATTAGGAGGATACATAATAGAAATTTGCATAGACTGTACCTAGGTTTATAGTGTTGCAGAAAGAGACTTCTTCAAAGGCCCGCAAGGAAGATTCATAAAGTCGTTAGCTACATGGATGAAAATGTTTCTATGTGACAAGGAAGTGATAACGATGGATTTAGATAGCTAAATAAATTTGCACACATAAAGGGACTGGGGTTGTTAACAGAGATATTATCTGAGAATAGGATAAATGGAAAAAGGAAGGGAATACTGAGAATGCAAGAGAAAGAGGAAGGGATATCAGAAGGAGAAGATGAATTTGGAGTTCTACGCAGTGGTAGAAGGTACAAGAAGTTGAGAACAGTGGCTAGGAAGAGAGAGAAGTGCAGTTAGTACCGGGAACATCACATAGATATCTGTATCATAGAAGTAAAACAAACAGAGAGAGAAGAAGTAGATAACTAGTTCAGTCTAGTTATAGAAGAACCAATAAGTCCTTTCCAAGCTAAGTCTTTGGTCGAAACCACTCAATAAGGAAGTAAGTTGAAATTGTAAAATGCAGCGGAAAACAAGCTTGCTAGAATGATGGCGGCTTATCTCTGAGAAGAGATGTGATAGCTATGATGATTCTCCAGAAGATGATTGAAATGAGGCTTTCAAGGCCTTTTTACAATAAAGGAATTTCAAAAACCCTAGAAATCCAAAAACCTAACCCTAGGAGATGAAGTGCCAAAAGTCAAGTGGGCCCCATTTGGGTAAGTTAGTACATCAACTTCCTGAGGTCGTAACTTTTGCATACGATCTTGTTTTAGGCACAGGATAGCCTGTTGGAAAGTTATATTTGAGGAATACACTTGTTTCATGTGGCGAGCCCTACACATGTTGACTCTGACAAGCCCTAAAAACGTTGTTTAGGGCCTCAAAACAACTCTAGAAGTCAGGGACACAAAAACTAGGAAAAAACTGTCGAATTTCTTCGCCTTCATCAAGAGTCCAATTAGGATTTTTTGGAGGCTTATTTGGTGTACAAGGTCCCTTTTTTGGTGGCATGTTGGCCAAGTATTACTTTTGAATTTTGATTTTGAGGTGGTTCTGCTAGATAATATTTATTCTATTCTATCTCCCAAGTTTTGGCCCTTCTGGGTATGAAACTTTCTTTTAGGTAGTTCTATGATATTTCTTCTCTGCAATGCCACAGGTCTGATCAAAATTGGATGTGCCAAGTGGAATTTACAGTAACTTCCTCACAACTTGTCGATTTTTGTCCTTTCGAGGAGATCTCACTTTTATAGCATGCTCCGCAAAAAATAATTGATATCAAAATCTGAAACTTGCAACCAAAATACTACACACTGTCCATGATCCAATGAAACGAGTCCCACTCAATTTGGATACTCTAGCAAGAAGTTATGATTGTTTTACCTGGAACACCTTCTTGAGACTAGTCAATAGGACTAGTCATATACCCTATCTTACACAAGGTGTATCTACAAATTTAAGATGACCCAGAATCTAAACTTTTTACCACAGATACCTTACTAATTTCTGTAATCCAGAGTTCAGGGTCTGAAATGTTACATAAAAAAATTTATAGCAAAAATTCCGCAATGACTCATTTCAAGATGATTCCAGAACCCTATCTTGTACAAGCTGTATCTTGGAAAGTATAATGCCTCAGGAGTTGAATGTCGAACCCAACATACCTTGATCCTTCTGCTAAATATCCTCCAAGCCAATCCTTCTCAAACATTGTAGAAAAAAAGTTATAGAGAAAATTCCATGATGTCTGAGATGTAGCAGCGAAACCCCAAGACCTTGAGCTCGGAAACCATATGTTAAGAACCAAACATCAATATAGCATAGAAAAACTTCAGGAAAAGTACTCAATGCCTTGAAAAAGAGATAATTTCAGATAATAAGCCTCTTTGAGGGGGAAACCTCCTTTTACCCCACTTAAATGTTCAAGTACAAGATGATTCAAAATGAAAATGTCTCCTTGGTATATATAGGAGA
>ML777798.1:680661-693559 GCA_009831015.1 Picea engelmannii
GACCTTTTGGGGCTTCTAGATGACTCATGAGGGTTCTCCAAATTCACATGGCCATAACTCTCTAACTGTGAGGAGTTATGTGATGTTCCACATATAACTGGAAATGACATGCCATGTATTATCCATATAGAATAGTCTTTCCTTCAAACATATCAAAACTCATACCATTATCCATCAAACAAACTTGGGTACATTACCCAAACCTAGGTTATCCAACTTCTCATGGCCATAACTCTCTAACCGTGAGGAGTTATGTGACGTTCCACATACCACGAGAAATGTAATGGCATTTACTATCCATCTAGAATAATATTACCTTCAAATATATTAAAACTCATACCATTATACATGAAACAACCTTGGGTCCATTTCCCAAACCTTTGTGCTACTAGAATTCTCTACCGGACTTTCTCTAAGGGTTGAAATCAATCACTAAGGGTTGACATCAATCTACATTATCACTCTCCAATGGTTGACATCGATGACAAACAAAAATCCATACCAACTGTCCATCAACCTAAGCCAACTGTCTGACATAAGGAACACGTTGAAACTACACCATCAACCAATGGACCATTAGTGCACAATTTAATACTCAAATGCAAAATACCTAATCGTATAGCTTCTAAAAGCCTAAGTCTTAGCCAAGTGCACTCCAACTATCATAAATAATGTTATAATAAGATTTCATAAACCAATATTCAATAAGATTCCATAAAGAATATTAATAAATATCCCACGAAACAATATTTAACATATACATGAACCATTCTTCAATAGATAGGGAGGAAATTGCACCAAGGATTGATTTTCCACCCAACCTGTAATATCCTCAAGTATTAAACAATTTTTATTGAATAATTTCCATTTATGGAAATTTGTACTTGGTTTAATTAAGACATTTAACTGATATATTTTTAATTATTGAGAAAAAGTTTGACTCGCCAATTGTCCCCTTTTGATGGACAAATGTAAGAGATAAAAATTATTAATTTATTAAATGCAGGAAACAACGGAACAACGAGGTTAAAAATAGTTGACTATGAATCCATGAGTGGGGAACATGTTTGAGTTAACTCAAATCTATATTTTACAAGTGTTAGCAGTGGAGTGTTGTTACTAGCATCCCCTAAAAATCAAGGATTTCTAAAGGTGTGAATTTCCAAGGAGGGAAAAGAATTTAATGAAAAGTCTCAGGCACAATGAGGATAAATACAACATATGTGGGAGGCATGACATTGCTCAGTATGTTGAAAATGAATGGGTTACTTTTTGTGTGAGAAACTGTGGTGTTAGGAAAACAATTATGAACTGTATAAAGGTACTTTGGCTAATGAGGAAACTCAGTTCACCCTTATGGAGTCATAGTCAGGCTTAGGAGTGGTCACGACAAGTAGCTTGATTTAATACAGGAGTATGTGCATTACAAAAATTGAAATGTTTTTTTTTTCTTTACACATAAATATCAAAATTATAGAATTTTGCATTGGAAAAACATGTTGCAATGTAGGAGTCAACATTATTAATGAAAATATATGATATCTCTTAAATATATTGCAACTATATCACCTTTAGAGAAAAATGAAAATTTCATATTTAAAGAGAAATCACAAATACCATACAAAACTTTACATAAATATACATATCCATAATAAAGGAAGTTTTATTGAAATATAAACTTAATTAAAATTGACCATAATTATGGTATCATATTGATGGACTACACATGAATATAGGGCACCCTTACATTCCTTAAAAAAAAGAAATTGTAGATTTATCGAACATAAATTTCCTCTTTTCCTACGAAATATTTTGTAAGTAAATATAAAAATTGAAGTCAAAGGTTCACGGAGTAGATATTGATGAAATAAGAACCCAAATACCTTGGGAAATTCAAATGTGGAAAACCTCCCTTTACCTACAGAACAAGAAGAACAAAGCAAT
The DNA here is from genome assembly GCA_009831015.1 of Picea engelmannii. Classification (NCBI taxonomy): domain Eukaryota; kingdom Viridiplantae; phylum Streptophyta; class Pinopsida; order Pinales; family Pinaceae; genus Picea; species Picea engelmannii. The sequence goes on from ML777798.1 coordinate 682,606, forward strand.
TACTTACAATAGTACTTGGACTTAATAGTGAACACATGTATATCATTTATTTGTATTCAAGAAGTTGTGGAAACAATATATTACTTCCTTTGGCGTGAATCAGGGTTGTTGAGAAGTGTAGGGTGTACCAAAAACCTTGCCCATTTTTTCTGTCTTAAAAACAAAAGGAAAATTGTGTTCAGGTCATTACTTTGATACTATCAAATTGGTAGAAGCAGTAGTAAATAAAGGAAAAGTTCTTAAAGAGGGAATGATTATTACCTATGCTGTGTCTATAGTCAAAATCTAATTTGGAAGCAAATCGATGCAACATCGAAATGAGGAAATTCCTTTAACCTCTGATCGATTCCCTTGTTGGAATAATGTTTATAATAGATTGGTTTGGAAAATAAAGGAAAAGTTCTTAAAGAGGGTACGATTATTACCTATGCCGTGTCTGTAGTCAAAATCTAATTTGGAAGAAAACTTATGCAACATCGAAATGAGGAAACTCCTTTAACTTCTAATCGGTTCCCTTGTTGGAATAATGCTTACAGTAGATGGGTTTGGATTTGGTTTGAATCTGTTGAAGATTTGTAGGAGGTTGTTCAGAGATTCTCTCAACTACTATCTCTATGTTTGGAGATAGTTGGATCTCATTCCAACTATATATACATGTAATAGTGTGTGTAATATGTGTAATAGAAATTATTATTTGTGTGTTATGACTGTTCTCACAAACTTTAAGATATTATCAAAGCCTAGTTGAGCTTAATCCCTCACGGGAGTGGGAAGATGTGATAGTCATTGGAACTGATTCTCTATACATATGTGTGAGAGTGTGTTTTGAAGAGTGCAATTATTTATGTGTAAATTAATTTTATGTGTGCAAATTAAATTATTTTTTGAGTGAGCCACCTTACTCCCGTAGAGAAAACTCTTTTCCACCCAGAAAAAGAAAGGGCACGTGACCAGATATTTAAGAGACTGACTGGTGCAATAGATCAATAATCATTGCAATTACGACAAAAATTTTGTTGGTTCATGCATGCAAAGGGGAATCTGAAGGGCGAGCCTTTCACGGACTGGTATCTTCAATTCATCAGGAAGGACATTACAACCATTCATCAGGACGCCTATGGCAAGGGATTACTCATGGCATCAATGTGATCTGTTATTCGTCTTACACAACAATTTCTTCTCACTAGAAGAAGGGCGATATGGCCATTGATTTCAGGATCTTCTTCAACCTCGCTGGAGTCACATATTCCAAATTCCTATTTACGTTTTAGAAGATTGAAGGACTATGAATGCGTCAAAATCTAAATGGGTGGTTATATTAATTAATTACTTATATTAATGGATTTGTATGAATTTTGTCTCTAAAATTTTATTTTGTAGAGCCAATCAATGAACATAATATCATAACATAAATTAGTGGTTTTTGATGTACTTAGGTGTTATAGGAACACTTCATTGCTTTGGTTATGCATAGTTTGTTATATGCTGGTGGATTTTGTTGTGCTTTGGGCTTCAAGAACAACAGTGACAAGTTGTCCATGTATATATTATTGTATGTGTATTTAAAAAAGGTCAGTTGTATGATTGACTGCTGAAAATACCTAGTAATCAGAACACTGTCCTATATAACTGTTGAAATTTTCTTTTAGGGGGGATTCCACAGATGGTAATGTATCCATAGGATAATTCATTATCAAAGTTGTCCTTTGGGAGGTTGAGAATCGTCAATTCTACAAATTCGTCAATGATTTTCAGAAGTGGTGTTATCTTAAATGAGTTGAAAGGGAAGCGCGAAGTTGTAGAGAAGAAAGATCTTACAATGGAAGATTCCAGAGTGGATAGAAGTGCTGATGAAGACCAGTTAGACAAAGAAAGAAAATGATTAACATTGTAATTTGTTATTGAGTGTTGTAAGTTTTTATAATGTAAGCATTATGGAAGGGTGTTGGAATAATGCTTACAATAGATTGGTTTGGATTTGGTTTGAATTTGTTGAAGATGTGTAGGAGGTTGTTGAGAGATTCTCTCAACAACTATCTCTATGTTTGGAGATAATTGGATCTGATTCCAACTATATATACATGTAATATTATGTGTAATATGTGTAATAAAAATTATTATTTGTGTGTTATGACTGTTCTCTCAAACTTTAAAATCCCTGGTAGACATAACGACCCATCATTAACACCATATCCACAACATTCAAATAAAAAATTAACAAAGATAATGCACAAGAATGGATGTGCACTCTAACGACAAATGTCTATACATATATAGATGTATATATATTTGACACCATGATACAAAACCAAAACCTAAAGATATTTTTGCATTAACATCTCACTATTGAAATCACATTCTGGTCCCAAACCTAAATGCGTTAACAGAGAAAAATCAAGGACCGGGTTACAAGAAAAAAATTAATAAGGAATGAAAATATCAATAAAAATTCAAGAAGACTGATATTAAAACTATTTAAACCCATAAACTTATTTCTTGCAGTGCTAGGATAGTTTGATGTAAAAATTTAGGAAGCCAAAGCTCTATCTATGTGTACGGTGAGTAAAAACCCATTGTAGCTCAGTGAACCTGGAAAAATATTTGCAGGTGTAACTGGTAGTAATCATTAGACAAGTCGAATATCACAGAGTGTTGTGTGGATATTGAGTTCTGGTATGCAGGGTTAAGTATTCCAAACGAGGTTTTGTAAAAGAAATATATATATATATATATATATATATATATAAACTTCCAGTTAGACCTACAAATCCTATAGGAGCGTCTGTCTACTTGAGAGGCCTTCCTAGAACATGAGTTTACATAAGGGAGGAACTCTCAACAACAATGATAACTACTGTTTTGTTTGAGAAGTGACAGTATGGACCTTACAAGGTTAAGGTCATACTTTAATCAACAAGTAGAGTCAGTTCTAAGTCAATTTAACTGACGGCTAGGAATTTCTCAACAACATTTTAAAAATCCATATATCATAGAATCACCGCTCTTAAACTATAGAAGGGACTTTGACAGTATAAGAGTTTTTGCCAAAACCTGTATAGAATTTGTTTAATATAAAATAAAGATATATACGGATACTTAACGATATAATCTATCCAGAAAATATTTCTAACTCGTCCCTAGCTCTAGTTCACGAACACACATCTCAGGTAACCCACCTCTATTCTGATTTCTGTTAAGGGAAAAATGAAAAAATAATTCTTGGCTCCTCTACGATGAGTTCTCACTTGTCAAGCATAACAAGAATGAAGCATAATAGTTCGCAATGAGGGAAGACTCGGCCTTATGCCTTTTATCGTGCAGTTTGTATTTTAGGTTATAAGGCGAAAGGATAAGGGTCAAACTGGTGTAACATGAACCTCCCCACCCAATGTCACCTCGATAGGGGGCTCTTTCTGTTTAGGGAGGTTAGCCCAAGGGAGACGTCCCTGGTAACCTGGGGTTTGAAGAGGCAAAGAGTAAAAAGGGCAAAAGTTAAGGTTATCCCTCCTCGCAGGTTACCACCAGTATTAGATAATTCGGCTAATCAGCCAATAAAGAAGTGAATTCCCTATTGAGAACACCTGCCTGGAAAAAGACAATAAAAACACTATATGTGTATTTGCAGGTTATAAATTCAAAGGGTTATTACTTCTTAATTATCTGATTTCATTCAATAAGCAAAGTAACAGATAAGATGAATTCAACGTTTTACTAATTAGCCAATGAAAAATCACCAATTCATCAATATCTATCACAAAATGACCAAGCCAAAAGTATTATCAATCAAACATAGCTCAATAAAGGTCTAACGTCATCACTAATTACTTAGTTAGAAGGGTTGATGCATCAGGTCTGACATCAGCCCCAGTTAGTGGCGTTAGGGTTAGTTAGGGTTTCAAAAATTAAAGTTTTAAAAGATGAATTTGAACACTTCAAGCTCAACATTGGAAAGAATACCAGTGCCTTAGGGTAAATGGAGTCAAAGTAAGGGCAAAATATCTCAGGAGGATTAAAATTTAAAGACTGGAGGGTAGGGTTCTATGGTGTTGCAATGGCAGGGCCCTAGAATCAAAACACTAAGGGAAGGAGGCTCACTCTAGTGTTTCTTAAGCAAGGCCTCATGCTCCTTCCTCTTTCTCTAAACACACTTGGCAAAACGGCTAGCTTCAAAGTACAGATATAAGGGAGGAAAGTGTTGCAGGAGCAAGGCTTTTCAAACCCTAGATGGTTAAAACCCTAGGTGTATATTTAACTAGGCCTAGGACATCTCCTCTCTTCAACCTATAACTTTAATCCTAACTCATAAAAAGGGAGATAAGTGTAGCAACGGCTAGGGTATATCTTCCTTTATCAATGGCTAAAATTATTTCTCAAGCATGGGGACATATAGCAATGACCTGCTAGTGTGCTTGCTACCTAGGGTTTCAAGATTTAGAAATACAATAACAATATAATAGCAAATGTAAGAAATTAAGCCTACAACGAAAAATTCACTTACATATCATGAAGAATGCATAATCAAACCCTAGTTGTAAACCTTCCATGAGAGAAAAACCATAAATGCCAAGAGAAATCCTCCAATAAGAGTTGTGCCTCACTTCCAACACCAAAAATACCAAGCAAAAGGCTAAAAGATAGTCTCTCACAAGAGAGTGAGTTATGTTGTCTTCAAAATGAGGAGAAACGTCCTCTATTTATACCAATCCATGACCTTTGAATTAAAATTTAGGTCATTAAAACAACCCACAAGGCTGAATATAAAATTTACACTATTTTTACATTAACAGCTAGAAAATGACATAATATGAGCAAAAAGAGGGACGTCAAGCCCTTCTGAGGGAGATGTTGGCCCTTTTTGGGCATATCCAGCATCCAGATTCCAGACGTTGGCCCTTCTAGCACTTCTCCAAGCTGCTACACATGCCAAACAACCTCATCGCACTACCACACGCTCAAAATAACATCCTGCTTTCCTGGGTGACGTCCTGTCCATCAAAGGCAAATGTTCCATCTACAGTGGGTGATTCCCCTTAGGCCAAGCTCTGCCAAAGTGTCCTGGTGGAACATCCTTCTGTCTTCTCATGAAAAGGCTCATCATAACGTTGTCCTGCCTCTGCCATCCCAGCAACCATATGATGGGCTCTTCAGCCCCATGGAGGTCCGAGCTAATCATATCCCCATGTGTACCGATCCACTGGTACCTATCCGCCAGGTATGGTCCTGCACATCAAAACTTCGCCCTCCATGGGCTCATCATTCCTCAGGATCATAGCAATGTCAAACATATTTCATCATTAAATTTATCAAATACATGCATAAATCCCCATCATATCCTTTAAGAGCTCAAAGACATTACACTGATCTACTATACAAAGTTGAAGAAACAAACAGAATAACCTATTGGGCCAGTATCCATAAGAAAATGAAAGTTTCCATAGAATATCATTCAAGCCATGTACATGAAGTGATATGGTCTAAGGAGTGTCAAGTTATAGTGAAGACCAGGGGTAAGTATTGTTCGTGGGTGCCTTTGTAGGAGGTGAGTTGTACCCATCATGGATGCACTTTTTCCAAGCCCCTTTATTGCCTTTATTCTTTATTTATTGCTTTTTCTTTCTTTCTACTTCAAGGTCTGACCAGAGGACACTGCCTTGGCGTGGTGACCAAAGCTGACAGTGTCACCCACTGGTATTTTCATAGAAATGATAAGGCTGCCTCATGATGAGACCCCCTTGGCCATGCAACCAAAGGTCATTTCCCTGGCGTGGTGACCAGATAATGGCAATGTCATATTGCTAGATACCTATGAACATAATGGGCTGGTTCGTGATGAGACCTCTCATCCTCTTGGTTAGGTCTTGGTTTTTGTTATTTTCTTTGGGTCCCTTTTGTTTCTTATCGAGAGGCCTTTTATTGCCTTCTCGAGGATCCCTGGGTGAAGCATCTCTAGGTTTTATTTTCTATGGCTTTTATATTTTACCAGCTGCTTTTACCCCTTGGACCTTTAGCCCCTTCTTCCCATAGGAAAAAGTGTAACCCTCAAAGGTCATCCTAATGGGTGGACTAGGGGAATGGGATGGATGTATGGGAGATAAGATTTAAAGTGATAGTATGGTGGGAGCGGACGATGGCTCTGCAAATCCCCCCAGGTGGCTAACCAAAACCCATGGATATCAGCTTGCTAGGGCATCCTATTAACCCCCCCAATAATGGTCAAGTGTGTTAGTGTAAGATCCAAGTAGTCGTCAGAAATGTAAGGAACCTGATGCATATATAAGAAAGTTATAATGATCAAACATGACACATACCATGAAACCTGGACCAATTACCTCATGGAGCAAGAGTCTTCTCTAATGCAAGTCCAAGCCGATGGTGATGGAAGTTGTTGTTGCTGACAGGACAAATCTGGCGAAGAGGAAGAAGGATGCGCCCTCCAAGGCCATGCTCAGGTCAATCCTGCTCTCAGTACTCCATGTCTAGGACCTGTGGGCCTCGAGACATGATCTCCTAGTTATCCCTAGAAAACGGGGATAACATCTGGCTCCAACTCGGGGACATGTGCTCACCGTAGAGCGCATGAGAACTTCAGCATCTCTAGCATAAACCTGCAGACCTGCTCACACTTGAAAAGAAACATCAACAACAAAAGGTGGGGTGGTATTGCCACCCCGCAAAATATAACATGTATACATATGGAATAAAAAAAATCAAGATGCATATAAGGAAACAAACAAGCAATGCAGATGGTATAATACACGAAAATGCCTACCTATTCATACTTACCTGTACCATCATGTCCCACCACCTTGGTGGGGTTTGAGGAGGCGTCCTCTGATGGGTAATGGGCGCCTTCTTCCTTCCAAGGTGGACAAGTAATATGAGTTTTCCACTGATTCCATTCCGACCTTGAAAGGTCCAAGCCATGATTGTGTACTTCCCTTTACATTAGTAGGCTCTCCTTTTTGAGTATCCCACATCCATACCAACTCGCCCTCCTTGTATTTTTGGATCTTGTGTTTGTTAGTTCCTTGAACAACCCTAGTGTATTGTACTGAGGGAGGTGGGTGGGCTTCTGGAGTAAAGGCCTCCTATTGGGATGGATGTATCTACACATCTTCTTCATCCTTTGGTATTTTTAGTATCTTCACCATCCCTACCTCTTTGTTCTGAAACTGATCTAGGAGTTGCTGATATTCCTCTTTCTTGGGCCACTCAATCTGGTCAAAGTCTTCTTCTGCGGCAAATGGCATATCTTCTGGAGAATACTCTTGAAGAGTTTGTATCACATCTTTCTGCGCTTCATTTACAGAAGGAACAACCTCTTGTACATGGGTTCCAGTTATCGGCACATTGAGTAATCGTCCCATTGTTTAATTGTCCCATTGTTCCATTTTTCAAAGGCAACTGCAAAAGGGTGAGATCCATCTCAAGGGACCCACCTATCATTGCACCAAACTTCCTAGACAACAACATTCCCCATACATCTGGGACATCAACAACTATAATTTCTATGTGAATTGTCTTCTCGAGGAATTCTTTCAACTATACTTCGACGTTTTCAACAACACCATGTGTGGGTATTGCTTTGGATTCAAATCCACACACATTTCTGTAAGGCCTGGTTGCCTTCAGGCCCATCTGCTACATGAATTTAAGAGACATCATGTTTGCACCAACACCTATATCCAGCATGCAATTGTTGAGGTATTTGTTGTTCATCGTGAGGGTCATGAAGAAAGGTGGATTTTCACCATACTGGATCCTAAAGTGGTCAGCTTGTAGCATAATCGGGGGGTCCATAGGCTTAGCCGTTCCCGAAAAGAAGGTGTTGAAGCGTTCTTTAATAGAATGGATCTTGACTACTTCTTTTAAGGGAACATTTACATGCATCTTCGACAAAGCTCCTTCAAAATCAAAATCAAGGGTAATCTTATCAGCTTTGGGTGTTTTGGGAGGAAGAACCTCAGGAGATTTTGACTGATCATTTATCGGTTGCTTTGGGTTCTTTCTCCGGTATACTTGGACTTCTTGCTTTTTTATCTTTTCTCGTGATTCTTGGTCCAAGTTGTTAATTATTGCTAATCTTGCTGCTCTGGCTGCTTCTTTCAGGGCTTGTTGATGTTCTGCATCAGTGATGTTTATCTGAGGTCAACTTGAAAACAGTCAAAGTTGTTGACTTGTTGTTGGCTGGCATTATAAGGACACTCATTCTTCCAATGTGCTTCACTGCATTCCAGGCACCAAGGGTTTTCATCAACTACATTTGTAGGGGCCAAAGTATTTGGGACTTCATTTTCATTCTTCGGCTTGTAAGTTTGATTCCCTTTTTGGAATGGTCCTTTGAATGGAGGTCTAGGTGCCTGGGTCTGGGATTGTTCAAGTCTTACGATATTGTTCATCATTTCTTCTTGACTCTTCATGATGCTATCCACTGAAGCTTGTATCTTACTGATACTGGTGCAGAGATCTGAAGTAGGCTCAACATTGTGTACCACTTTCTGCTTGGTGTCTATTTTCCCCCTAGGGTTGGCAAAGGGCTCAATCTTGGATGAAAGGATATTTCCTTCAATCTTGGTTGCAATCTCTTAGGCTTCTTGAATGGACTGAGGGTATTTTTCCCTAAGAAGGTACCCTAATTGGCCACTGAAAGATCTAGTATAAATGTGAACAAGGTAATCATCTTTCGGATGGTGGCTTGGGGAGATTCGTTGGAGTAATGATTCGAATCTGGTATGAAATTCCCGAATGGATTCATTTTCACACCTAGCGAGGCCATTCAGTTGGGTGAGAAACATGTTCAGTTCTTCTTTGATACTCCACCTCCTAAGGAAGATTTGCTCAAGTCTATCCATGGTTTTGATGCTTCCATCAGGCAGGCCAAGATACCAACGTCTTGCAGCATCATAAAGGGTAGCAGAGAATAACTTCATGACCAAATCCTTAGCACCATCGCTAATGGGGTGAAGCTGGAAAAATGCCCAGAAGTTACTCATATGCTCTTCGGCACTAGTAGCATCAGTGTCAGTAAACTTAGGCAACCACTTCTCATATTTGGGTGGCATTTGCCTAGGGTAGCCAGGTATGGCTGACATGTCTAATGGCTTGAACAAAGTGGATGACCATTGTCTCTGATTATTGACTGGGTTTGTAGTGTCGGTATGAGAAGTAGACATGTTTAAAGGAAGTCTCTTTCCAAAGAGTGACTTGACAACAGGAGAATTAGCAGGAGGCTTCCTTCTCAAAGCTAGACGAGGGTTATTGAACCTCCTTTTGGTTTGTGGAGTCACCAGATAGTTTTCCTGAAACTATCAAGGAATAGGGGGATAAAGTCTTAGTGGAGTCACCAGGTAAGCTTGTAAGAGAAAGGTCTTTGAGGCAAGTCTTACCAAAGTTTTTGTCGTTGAGGAATATTGACTAAGTGTTCCTTGACAACAGCGCCAAAATGTTATCGTGCAGTTTGTATTTTAGGTTACAAGGATAAAGGATAAGGGTCAAACTGGCGTAACAGGAACCTCCCCACCCAATGTCACCTCGATGGGGGGCTCTTTCTGTTTAGGTAGGTTAGCCCAGGGGAGACGTCCCCAGTAACCTGGGGTTTGAAGAGGCAAAGAGTAAAAAGGTCAAAAGTTAAGGTTATCCCTCCTCGCAGGTTACCACCAGTATCAGATAATCCGACTAATCAACCAATAAAGAAGTGAATTCCCTATTGAGAACACCTGTTCGGAATAAGACAATAACAACACTATATGTGTATTTGCAGGTTATACATTCAAAGGGTTAGTACTTCTTAATTATCTGATTTCATTCAATAAGCAAAGTAACAGATAAGATGAATTCAATGTTTTACTAATTAGCCAATGAAAAATCACCAATTCATCAATATCTATCACAGAATGACCAAGCCAAAAATATTATCAATCAAACATAGCTCAATAAAGGCCTGACGTCATCACTAATTACTTAGTTAGAAGGGTTGTTGCGTCAGGTATGACATCAGCCCCAGTGAGTGGCGTTAGGGTTAGTTAGGGTTTCAAAAATTAAAGTTTTAAAAGATGAATTTGAACACTTCAAGCTCAATGTTGGAAAGAATACCAGTGCCTTAGGGTAAATGGAGTCAAAGTAAGGGAAAAATATCTCAGGAGGATTAAAATTTAAAGACTGGAGGGTAGGGTTCTATGGTGTTGCAATGGCAGGGCCCTAGAATCAAAACCCTAAGGGAAGGAGGCTCATTCTGGTGTTTCTTAAGCAAGGCCTCATGCTCCTTCCTTTTTCTCTAAACACACTTGGCTAAACAACTAGCTTCAAAGTACAGATCTAAGGGAGAAAACTATTGTAGGAGCAAGGCTTTTCAAACTCTAGAAGGTTACAACCCTAGGTGTAGATTTAACTAGGCCTAGGACGTCTCCTCTCTTCAACCTATGACTTTAATGCTAACTCAGAAAAAGGGAGATAAGTGTAGCAACGGCTAGGCTATATCTTCCTTTATCAATGGCTAAAATTATTTCTCAAGCATGGGGACATATAGCAATGACCTGCTAGTGTGCTTGCTACCTAGGGTTTCAAGATTTAGTAATACAATAACAATATAATAACAAATGTAAGAAATTAAGCCTACAACCATTCACTTAAGAAGTTTTGCACAAAAAATTCACTTACATATCATGAAGAATGCATAATCAAACACTAATTGTAAACCTTCCATGAGAGAAACACCATAAATGCCAAGAGAAATCCTCCAATAAGAGTTGCGCCTCACTTTCAACACCAAAAATACCAAGCAAAAGGCTAAAACATAGTCTCTCACAAGAGAGTGAGTGTTGGAAATATGCCTACAACAGAGATGACGCAGATGATCAAGGCGCAGATGATCAAGGTTGGCGCAGATGATCAAGGTTGTCATTGATGGCAATCGATTGTTTATGAAGAACAGATGCTGAAACATGCTGCAACATAA
>ML777798.1:697797-711456 GCA_009831015.1 Picea engelmannii
AGAACTTGAACTTGAAGAAGAAGGAGAAGAAGGAGGTGTTGATGGAGGTGAAGGAGGAATCTGAGGATGGTCCTCTTCCTCTTCACTTTTTCCCTTTGAAGAATCACCCAAAAATGGTCACTTCCATTCCAAGTAATCTTCGTACAAAACCTTCACCATCTCAGACATAGCAAGGAATGTTTTCCGAAACTCTTTCTCATCCTGAGAAATTCCTTCTTCCAATGCCATCTTCTCGCTGTGAGAAGCTCTTCTTCTCAATCCAATTAATGGATTCTCTACAACAAGCTCACCTTCACCACGCTGTAGCTTTTCCCTGGTTAACATGCAAAACTCAAATCCAAACATCAACTAGCTCTGATACCACATGATCCGTCAGGATTTTTCGAATGACTTATGGTTGAGTTTTTAACTTTGCATGCATTAATTAACCATTGAGAAACTTAATGAAGGAATGAGGAAGATTAAGGAATTATATAGCCATATACATATATGTGCAGATCTGAAATGCATAAAAGACATAAACAACAAACCATGACACGTCGAGTGATAACAGAGTTCGGCACAACTTTGCCTACGTCTCTGGACCTTTTCTCTGTGGGGGAGGCTTCTTTATTTCTGTTAAAAAGCTCGATAGTACATCATTACAATGTCAAATGGCTACAAGACTAATCTGGTCATGTTCGCCCAGATCTCTGGAACCATGCACAAAAAACGACACGTGAAACGGACGTCCGGAGCTCTCAGAAATGGTCCGACAACATCTCCTCCTCAACAGCTTCCTTGCCTCAAACTGGCTTTGACTTGGCTTCTCCTTAGCATCTCTTCTCTGAATGCTCTCAAAAGTTGTGCCCATGGCCTCAAAATTTCCTTGGTTAAATAGTGGGGAAGGTAGTTGTCCATCTCCAACTTCCTCCACGAATTTAGGCACTAAAAATGCCCAATAACTCCCAAAAATGAGTTAATTACATTAAAAATGAATTTAATTATCAATAAAACACAAAGTTGGTTATAAAAACCCACTTTAACTATATAATATAGTTATATACGGGCATTATCCCCCCAAATATTAGCGCGCGCTCTTTATATGGTCATATGGGTGTTAATATGGCCAAGCGCTAGCCCTTTGGGCTAGCGCTGGCCCTTACCCCTTTTGTGCTCCAGCACTTGGTCACATGTGGCATAGTAGCATATGGCCACAGGCTATACATTATAACCGTTTGTAAACCGTTTGCAACTGGATATAACCGTGGCATAAACAACCATTGTAACCATAATACAAACCGCGCCCGTTTCAAAAACTCTCGTGCACATAATAACCGCGCCCATATAGTCACATATATTACGGCGCAAAACCGTGGGTCGGGGCTAAGCCCTGGCCCGAATCCCCACCATATACATCAGTATTCAAACTTAAATATAATGTAGCCTGCGTACAAAACAAGTCACGAGCGGTGGCATAGTGGTCGGAGGGCACTTGCGAAGGCGTAGCCGTGGGGAGGTCCGGGGTTTGAATCCCCCGGACTCCAAAAAATTTTGACATAGACCATATTGACCAAAACCGGGGTGCCACGTGGCAGCCCGTGATTGGGCCACGTGGCACCTTTACATCCAACCAATGTATGCCACATGTCAACCATTGATTCACCTACGTCATCTTCCATGCATCACTGCCGTACGCTCTATCACCTGCCACATCATCTACCGTACATCTACCCAGTCAGCCTGCCACGTCAGCTGCTGACGTCACCTGTGCCACGTGTCACCCTTCCAGTGGTGACACGTGTCACCTCCAGATTGGTCCAATCGTACGCCCAAAAAACCAAATCTACCTGACACGTGTCACCAGCTAGAGTTGCCACATGTCCTATATGGACTTGCCACGTGTCCTGTACGGACCTGCCACGTGTCCTGTACGGACTGCCCAGTCAGCATTTTTTTTGCCTGTTTGACTTTTCAGTCAGAACTCGATATCTTCTCCATACGAACTCCGTTTGACAAAGTAAATATACCACCGGAATCAGGAAGATGAGACGGATGCAATGGTGTTGGTTTTTTCAGATTCCAAGCACTTTCATTTTTGAGCATTTTTCAAGCCCTGTCAGGCTTCTAAATCCGATTTCGGATCATCAGCCCCATGGAGGTCCAAGCTAATCATATCCCCATGTGTACCGGTCCACTAGTACCTATTTGCCGGGTATGGTCCTGCACATCAAAACTTCGCCCTCCATGGGCTCATCAGTCCTCGGAATCATAGCAATGTTAATCATATTTCATCATTAAATTTATCAAATACATGGATAAAACCCCTAGCATATCCTTTAAGAGCTCAAAGACATTACACTGATCTACTATACAAAGTTGAAGAAACAAACAGAATAACCTATTGGGCCAGTATCCATAAGAAAAGGAAAGTTTCCATGGAAGATCATTCAAGCCATGTACATGAAGTGATATGGTCTAAGGAGTGTCCAGTTATAGTGAAGACCAGGGGTAAGTATTGTCCGTGGGTGCCTTTGTAGGAGGTGAGTTGTACCCATCATGGATGCACTTTTTCCAAGCCCCTTTATTGCCTTTATTATTTATTTATTGCTTTTTCTTTTTTTTTACTTCAAGGTCTGACCAGAGGACACTGCCTTGGCGTGGTGACCAGAGCTGATAGTGTTACCCACTAGTATTTTCACAGAAATGATAAGGTTTTCTCGTGATAAGACCCCCTTTCCCTTGGCCATGCAACCAAAGGTCATTGCCCTGGCGTGGTGACCAGATAATGGCAATGTCATACTGCTAGATACCTATGAACATAATGGGTCGGCTCGTGATGAGACTTCCATCCTCTTGGTTAGGTCTTTTTTTTTGTTATTTTCTTCAGGTCCATTTTGTTTCTTATCGAGAGGCCTTTTATTGCCTTCTCAGGGATCCCTGGGCGAAGCATCTCTAGTTTTTATTTCGTATGGATTTTATCTTTTACCAGCTGCTTTTACCCCCTGGGCCTTTAGCCCCTTCTTCCCACAGGACAAAGTGTAACCCTCAAAGGTCATCCTAATGGGCGGACTAGGGGAATGGGATGGATGTATGGGAGATAATATTTAAAGTGATAGTATGGTGGGAGCGGACGATGGCTCTGCAAATCTCCCCTGGTGGCTAACCAAAACCCATGGATATCAGCTTGATAGGGCATCTCGTTAACCCCCCCAACAATGGTCAAGTGGGTTAGTGTAAGATCCAAGTAGTCGTCAGAAATGTAAGGAACCTGATGCATAAATAAGAAAGTTATAATGATCAAACATGACACATACCATGATACCTGGACCAATTACCTCATGGAGAAAGAGTCTTCTCTGGTGCAAGTCCAAGCCGATGGTGATGGAAGCTACTGCTGCTGATAGGACAAATTTGGCGAAGAAGAAGAAGGATGGGCCCTCCAGGGCCATGCTCAGGTCAATCCTGCTCTCGGTACTCCATGTCTAGGACTTGTGGGCCTCGAGACATGATCTCCTAGTTATCCCTAGAAAACAGGGATAACAATGCCCACTATAGAGAGAGAGAGATTTTCCAAGTAATCTAATACTACAACAAAAGTATGGAAACAAGGAACAGTTGTTTCGTCCAAGGGTTACTTGGCTCCTCAATCCCATCAATTGTATTGTCGAAGGCGTACGTAGTACTCAAGTGAGTATGCCATGTGAAGTGATGAAGGTGGATTATTTGGGTTGGTTAAAATCCTGGAGCGATAACCCATGCTGTTGGGTAGACAATTTTGGGGATGTTACTATGAAAATATATGAGGAACAAGGAAAAGGTGCAATAAGGGTGAAGGTAGGAAAATAATAAGAAAACAAAGAGAATCAAGAAGACGAAGAAGGTCAAGAAAGAAGAGAGGAGAAAAAGGAGAAGACTCGGAAAAGAAAGAATGTCAGTCTAGCATGACTTGTATCCAGCTCATAATGAGTTGTCACCGGCTGAGCATGAGTTGTATCCAACTCACAATGAGGTGGTTAAAGGATTTAATCATAGAGAGAGAGTGAGTTTCAAATAAAAAGAGCATGATAAAGAAGTTATAGATGTAACTAGGATTTAACGATAAGAATACATTTTAGCACCGAGAGCAACCAACACTTAAATATAATAAAGAAGCCAATATTTTGTGGACGTAGCCCCAAGGGGCGTTGGATGTTAATTCATGTCTGCAATGTGAATGTATGTTTATATTTAATGTTTAGCCATTTAATAGCATGAATATGGGTGTATGCACATATATAATTAAGTAACGATTTAATAAGGATTTAGTGCGAAAGGGGATCTTGTAGCAAAGCGGGTTTCCAATGTTTTCCTCACCACTATAGAATATTGGTTTCTGCAGTTCCCATAAATATACCTCAGGTAAGACTTCATTTGCAGGTAGGTGATTCCAAAAGGGTTGATGTCTGTAGGGTTTTGTTGGTCTAAGTAATTTGAACCGAGGGTCTTGAACCTACCTGTGAGCGTGCCAACAAATGGTTTTGTTGTTGGGAATTGAAATATGGAAGTGCGGGAATGTTTTGGGGGGCAACGAGGAAGGAGACAGCCAAATGGATGGAGAAAAAGGAACAACAATTTGTGAGGAAGGAGAATAAAAACCCTTGGCTAAAGAATAGACAATGGCTGCAAAGGTATGTCTACACATACTTGCATGAGATCTTTTTCAGTGAATTCCCTAATCTCTTTGTAGAATGGATGGAAATATTTATGGAAAATATTGGTAGACACAGACCAACCACACCAAGGAACTGGACTCCAAAACTAGTGGGACAAGTGAATTCAGTAGACAACAAGACTTCCCGCGCAATTGACTTTTGGCTCGACAGTTTATTAGGAGGATACATAATAGAAATTTCCATAGACTGTACCTAGTTTTATAGTGTTGCAGAAAGAGACTTCTTCAAAGGCCCGCGAGGAAGATTCATAAAGTTGTTAGCTACATGGATAAAAATGTTTCTATGTGACAAGGAAGTGATAACGATGGATCTAGATAGATAAGTAAATTTTCACACATAAAGGGACTGCGGTTGTTGACAGAGAGATGATCTGAGAATAGGATAAATGGAAAAAGGAAGAGAATACTAAGAATGCAAGAGAAATAGGAAGGGATATCAGAAGGAGAAGATGAATTTGGAGTTCTATGCAGTGGTAGAAGGTACAAGAAGTTGAGAACTATGGCTGGGAAGAGAGAGAAGTGCAACGAGTACCGGGAACATCACATAGATATTTGTATCATAGAAGTAAAACAAACAGAGGGAAAAGAAGAAGCTAACCAGTTCATTCCAGTTATAGAAAAACCAATAAGTCCTTCCCAAGTTGAGTCTTTGTTCGAAACCACAACCTCGTGTGTGTTACTTGAATCAAAGACAATGTTCGAAGACCTCTCTAGAGCACTTGTAATCAACATTTAGGAAGTCAGATGATTCAAATTTTATGAGTAGAACAAAATGAATATAGATTATTATAAAAATATGCTTAACACAGAATAATAGATATATAGTAAAATTGGTTTCTATTCAATAAGGAAATAAGTTGAAACTGTAAAATGCAGTGGAAAACAAGCTTGCTAGAATGGTGGTGGCTTATCTCTGAGAAGAGATGTGACAGTTACGATGATTCTCTAGAAGATGATTGAAATGAGGCTCTCAAGGCCTTTTTACAATAAACAGGAATTTCAAAAACCCTAGACATCCAAAAACCTAACCCTAGGATATGAAGCGCCAAAAGTCATGTGGGCCCTATTTGGGTAAGTTAGTAGATCAATTTACCGAGGTCATAAATTTTTCATATGATCTTTATTTTAGGTGCAGGATAACCTATTGGAAATTTATATCTGAGGAATAAACATGTTTCATGTGGCGAGCTCCACATATGTTGACTGTGACAAGCCCTAAAAGCGTTGTTTAGGGTCTCAAAACAACTCTAGAAGTCAGGGACACGAAAACTAGGAAAAAACTATCGAATTGGAAAACTGCCAAAATGAGGCACTTGGAATAGGTGGGAGGCTACTGACATCCATTTCCATCAATCCTCCCCCCTTAAGAAGCAATTGTATCCATTTCTTTGAGTTCCCCCATTAGATGAGGAAATAAGCTGAAACTGTAAAATGCAGCGAAAAACAAGCTTTCTAGAATGGTGGCAACTTATCTCTAAGAAGAGATGTGACGGTTGCACTAATTCACCAGAAGATGATTACAATGAGGCTCTCAAGGCCTTTTTACAATAAATAGGAATTTCAAAAACCTTAGACATCCAAAAACCTAACCCTAGGAGATGAAGTGTCAAAAGTCATGTGGGCCCTATTTGGGTAAGTTAGTACATCAACTTCCTGGGGTCATAACTTTTGCATACGATCTTTGTTTTAGACGCAGGATAGCCCATTGGAAAGGTCTATATGAGGAATAAAAATTCTTCATGTGATGATCCCTACACATGTTGACTATGACAAGCCCTAAAAACATTTTTTATGGCCTCAAAATGGATCTGGAAGTGAGGGACCCGAAAACTAGGAAAAAATTGTTGAACTGGAAAACTACCAAAATGAGCCAGTTGGAATAGGTGGGAAGCCACTGACATCCATATACATCATCAGAGTAGTGGTAACCATAGAAGTATTAGTAGTACAATTAATCATAATCAACCAGTATCACTAGGAAGGGGTACTACACACAACAACATGACAGGGGCAAATAACACAGTAACATTACCATAGTTCAAAGGAATTGGATTTGAATACCCATAACAACATTTGTTCGTATGTGAAACCATTTGGACTACAAATAATGTCCAATGTGATGATGTAAATATCATGCATATGGAAACAATCTTTAGAGGATGCATGTTAGTTTTGTACATGAAGCTCCAGAGTACCACACCAATAGGCCAAACAAGGACATTAGCATAGATCACACAAGCATTATTAAAAGAATTCAAGAAGCCAAAGTCTAATTCATTGTACATTACCAATCTTAAGGAGATCAATTAAGTACATAATGAGTCAATATGGGAGTTCAATCACAGATTCACATATGCGATGGGTAGATTAACTTTCCAAATACCTGATCAACCATATAGAGAGTGGTTCATTGCACGATTTCTACCTCACATCCATAGTACTTTAATACAACAAAAGGTTAGGATGCAGTTGGAGGCAATGGAGATTGCTATGAACTTGGAAGCCTCTCTAGTCAGAGAAAAAAATGGAATGTCGCATATACAGAACCAACTGGCTACACTAACAATTCACTTGACATAAATCACGAAGGGGAAAAATAAACAAGAACAAGTCTAGTGCACCAAATGTAGGACTGAAGGTCACCATAAAAATGAATTTTCATCCTTTGCACAATACTTAACAAATGGACCACCAAATCTTACTAGGAGGAGGATACTACGAGATATGTAATAAATGGGGACATAACCCCCATGAGTGCTAGTTACTACAAAAGTATCAGAGTACCCCAAAAAGTTTATTCTATATATTTTGGAAATCAATGGGACATGAAGATAAGGATTGTCATGCATTCGATCTGATGAGGGAGCACACATAAAATATGTATAGAATTCATGAGGACAATGTTGCGATAGAAGGAGGAGGAAAATTTAATAATCAAAGAAGGAAAAAAAGGATGATTCGGTAAGGGTTGAGGTAGATCAAACTTCAGGAGAGGAGGAAGAGGCCATGTAATATGATACAATTGTAACCAACCAAGACACCTAGCATAGGATTTCCAAAATCCCTGCATAACACGCACTTCCTGTTATGCATTAAAACATGTGATAGAAGACTATCCACAATTACTAGCAAAGTGGTAGGACAAAGGGAATCAAAACCAAAACCCAAACATTCAAAATATATCTGTCGAGATATGGTATGAAGTACCCAAACTAGAAGTTGTTACATGTGGAGGAACCAAAACAGGGACAGTTGCAACCAATAAAAATAAACAGATTGAGAAATGGGTAAAGAAATCAGCAGTACCCATCCCAACATTCGATCCATGAGACAAAAAAGAGACCTATAAAAGGAAGAGGGAGGAACTATTATGACAAGAGTGGTCAGTATCAACATATTCTATGCCAAAACCTCCCACTGATGATCGGGCTAGGACCAATGGATCTCTGGAGAAGGTAAGTACCTTAGGAATTTTTTTGAAGAGTTTCCTAGAGTTGGTCAAAGATGAAAATGCATTGCATACATTATGATCTATGATCGATCACTGTGCACAAGGAAAGACAACCCCTACTGAAAATAAAGTAGTGAACCAACTATTGCGCCAGAAAAGAACCAATTGATATTTCAGGATTAGTGCATAGATTGGAGAATACGACATAGACAATGTGATATTATACTTGGGATCTGATGTGAATGTATCCAAGTTAGTTTGGTCACCCATTCAATTGAGATTAGAAAACTAGTACAAAATAGTACCTATTGGCCAACTAACAGGAATACCTATGAATATAGATGGAGTGCGCAATGTCACATACTTTGAAGTTATCAAGATTGTGGATGACAACCAACTATACCTAGTGTTAATGGGACTAGAATGGGACTTTGATAACCAAGCCATTATCAATTTGAAAAGGAGAGAGATGATGTTTGAAGTAGGAGAGATGAAAATTACTACACCATCAAATCCAAAAGAAGGAAGAAGGTACATCAAACCAATGAAGGGAGATGAAATTGACAACCTGTATACCATGACTGCAAGTAATGGATGACTATGTTAACCCCAATGTAGATGATGCATTGAGTTGTAGAAGCATCAGTTCGTATACATCAGACTCAGAAGCATGCCTGGAAGATTGGCAGTAGAGGATGCATGAAGTCTCAACACAACGATGTGCACACATGACCAAATAAGTACGCTTGATTGGAATAGAACTATGCAACCCACCTAAGTATGAATCGTTGATAGATATAACAACATTTTTATAGACATTCGAAGCAAATTTACTAGAACAACAGAGGCTACTAGCACTCGACATTTTATTGAAGGAAACTCTGTCCATATGGTGGGTGACACACAAAGAAAACATAGAATACTGGAAATAATGTAGGAGACTGATACAAGTGAGGCTCAATAATCATGTGGTTGACATGAGGCAAAAATATATTGGGTAAGGAAATCCGACAGAGCACATTGTGCAGTGTGAA
Source organism: Picea engelmannii (assembly GCA_009831015.1). Taxonomy (NCBI): domain Eukaryota; kingdom Viridiplantae; phylum Streptophyta; class Pinopsida; order Pinales; family Pinaceae; genus Picea; species Picea engelmannii. The sequence continues at coordinate 706,976 of ML777798.1, forward strand.
AAATCATGGAGTTCAATACTAAGGAAAGAATGGACACACAGGTTCATACATACCCTTGACACCATCCCAAAGAATGTTGGATTACTGAGAGGGGGGGTGAATCAGTAATAGCATAATTATAATCATTTTTCTTCAAATGCTATATCAATGTAGAATTATTGTCCAATAATGAGAAGTAAGAAATAAACAATCACACATATACACAGTACACCAGTGTTTTACGTGGAAACCTAAATCAAGAGAAAACCACAAAATGTTTTTTCTTATATGTCTTGAAGAATTACGTTCATTGGAAGCACCAACTTCCTTTGTTTTCCATTTGCAACTGGAAGGACGCTCCAACCCCCTAGTTTCTCAAGCTACAACCTGAGGGAAGCTCCAACTCCCCAATTCTCTGGCTACAACCAGAAGGAGGCTACAACACCCAATGTTCTTCGGCTGCAACCAGAAGGTGTCTACAACCACCTGTCCTTGCCCCATCCTACCACCCTGAAGTAGAAGTAGAATGATGGAACCACTATCACACTATCACTGTGAGATATACCCTTATAAACCTGTACCAATAAATCTGAACCATGCATCAACCTGTACCTCAACCTGTAATCAACCTGTACCATAAATAAGTGCATCAACCATGCACCAACTTGTAAACAACCTGTACCATAAAAAAGTGCATCCAACCATGTACCAAGTATGTACCAATCATATGTCAACTACTCATCAACTATTACTCATCAATATGTACCAATCATCATTAACTATACAACTCATGTATGTGCACTAACTCATCAACTACTTGTCTCAACCATGTACTCAACATGTACCACAACCAAAAGCCCTCATAATTTTCATCATCCAAATATTATTTGTATCTCTGTAATAGACCTGGTGTATATGATCACATTCCTACAAACTTTACTTTAACTTTAAAAACAAGAGACTAGCATTTTCATCAAACTTTTCTTTAGTCTCACATGCCTAGTTTTGGATTAGTCAACAACCCTAACTTGAAGTAATCATAACTTTGAACCTGTAATGTATAAAGATCTGAAACTGATACACAATATTCTTCAGTGTGTTTTATGCATTTCCTCCAAGTGTCACTAATTGGAACCTCGCAGAAAAGGAGTTATAGCAAAAATGGCATACCTTGATGAATTTTGGCTTATTCTAGAGGGAGACCTTGTAGAGAGTTCTCCGCACAAAATATTTGATGAATTGATATAAAAATGTTACATAACATACTACAAACTATATCCTAACCAACACATTTTTTCTCACTGAATTTGGATCTGTTATGAAGAAGGTATGACTTTTTTACCCGAAACACCTGATTTTGACTAGTTTCAGGACTGGCCACAAACCCTATTTTCCATGGAGTGTAACTCCCAAAATACAATGACCCACAAGCTGAATTTTTTACCACAGATACTTGGATATGTTTTCTCACTTTCATAGAAATTTATAGGATCTGAATCATAATAGAAACAAAGTTATAGTGAAAATGGTGAGATGACCTGTAAATAACATACCTTAGAAAGCACCATCAAAAGAAGTTATCCTTCCTTGCATTTCGGCCTTCTTTTCTTCACTTTCCTTAGAATTTTGGCTTATATGTCCTTGGTTACCTTAGAAACATATAGATATTCAATAATCTCAAGTGCAATTCAAATGAAAGAGCCTTGCCTCTTATTTATACTCTCGAAGTAGTTTCCTTAAAAACATCTTCTAGGTCACTTGGCCCACTTTCCTTATTTTAGGGTTGGGTCCACTTCTAATTTCTCCATTAAATTTATTATTGAAATAATTTATTTTGTATTCACTTTGAATTATATTACAATCATCACTTCAATTTATTATTTACCTTTTAAAATCTCATAAACCACTTTGATTACTTTGACCTTTTGGGGCTTCTAGATGACATATGAGGGTCCTCCAACTTCGTAAGGCCATAACTCTCAAACTTTGAGGAGTTATGTGATGTTCTACATACCACCAGAAATGGAATGAAATCTATTATCCATATAGAATAGTATTATTTGAAAATATTGTTGGTTGTGGAGCCTGATTATCTTCCTGATTCAAAGGTTCTTGCTTTCAGCCGTGTTTATACCCCATGAAGTATTTACACCCCAGAAGTATGTACACTCTTCCACGCGGGGGAGTGCAGAGGGGTGGTACCCCCTCTGCGGGGTCCGAGGGAGATATCCCCCCGGCTGGGGGGTCTGGGGGCAAGCGATCCCCCAGCGGGGGTTCGGGGGTGAAGCCCCCGAAGAAAAAATTGCCTTGTAAAAGTATATTGTAATTTCATTGTAAATTTGAACTGTTCATTATAAGGTCGCAAATCTAATGGTAGAGATTATGTTAGGTTTTTTTTCCCTAGAAGGAAATCCTCTTTTATGAGGGAAATGTATTGCAGCTATGGATGATGGTGAATATTGTATTCTAAGAGAGGAGACTGTGAGAAAAAAAAGAGGAAGTTATAGCGGGTTTTGTTGTAGGTTGTATCCCTTCATTTTGTTGGATAATAATAAAGGAAGGGCCTGGCAATTTTTCTGGTGGATGTAGCCCACACTGGTTGAACCACGTAAATCTGTGTCTCTCTTGTATTGTGTGTCTTCTGTGTTTTGTTTCTGCATTTGTTTTATTTTATTGCTCCGCAGTCCTGTTTTTCTAACAAATATATCATAACTCATACCATTACCCATCAAACAAACTTGGGTCCATTACCCAAACCTGGGGTCTCCAACTTCTCATGGCCATAACCCTCTAACCGTGAGTAATTATGTGACGTTCCACATACCACTGGAAATGAAATGACAAGCACTATCCATCTAGGATATTTTCCCTGACAAATTCACTTTCCTTCATCTCATTATTCCAAAATTAATCATGGGTTCTCTTACTCCACAAAGCATCTTCCCGTGAGGGCTTTCACCATAAGGGGACCACTTTGGAGTTCATCCATATTTATTTCTTATCAACCATGACAAAACAATAATGAGTCATATTTACATCAAACAATATTGGGTCCATTACCTAAACCTTTGTGCTATGGGTCTTTCTTCAAGGGTTGACATCAATGACAACCAACCTTAATCAACAATATCCCCCTTTGGCATCAATGGCAACACTTTGATGCAGTACTGAAATCATATCACTCATGCTCCCCCTTGAACCATGCCTTTTTCCTTTGTGTCTGATAAATCTGATCCCCCTGGAACCATGCCTTTGTCCTCTGCATCTGATAAATCTTCTCCCCCTGGAACCATGCCTCTGTCCTCTGCATCTGATAAATCTTCTCCCCCTGGAACCATGCCTCTATCCTCTGCATATGATAAATCTCTCCCCCTTTGTCATCAATGGCAAAGGTATCTTTCCATCTGGAGCTGCTCCCCCTGATAGACTGTCCTCTTATGGTGCTTCCTCATGTACATATAAGACATATAAGATAAGCATTGAAAAAGCATTCATTTTTGGAGTAGAAATAACTCCAAGTCTTTGGAGAAGATATTCAAAGGGTTCCTGTGGAAGTGGTTTTGTAAAGATGTCTGCCACTTGTTCTTTTGTGCCCACATACTCAACTCTGATGTTCTTTTCTGCAACCTATTCCTGTAGAAATTGATACTTGATTGGAATGTTCTTCGTCTTAGAGTGCATTACTGGGTTTTTTGAGATATTGATGGCACTTGTATTATCACAATATATTGGAATGGGCTCATCATACTCAACCGATATATCTGTCAAAGTTTGTTTCATCCAAAGAACCTGTGTACAACATGTTGTTGATGCAATATACTCTGCCTCGGCTGTAGATAGAGATACTGATGATTGTTTATTTCTTAGCCATGATACCAAACACTCACCTAAGTAGAACGATGCTCCACTGGTGCTTCGTCAGTCATCAATACAACCTACCCAATCTGCATGTGTGTAGGAAATAAGTGATAGATATTTTCCTTTTGGATAACATAATCCAAACTTTTTTGTTCCTTTGAGATATCTGAAGATCCTCTTTACTGCTAATACATGTGATTCCTTTGGTGATGCTTGAAATTGTGCTACCTGTCCAACTACCTGCATTACATCTAGTCTGGATGTTGTCACATATAGTAGGCTGCCAATCATTGACCTATATTGCCTCTGATATGTAGACTTTGAATCATCATCTTTGCTCAACTTACAACTAGTTTGCATCGGAGTGATAACTAGTTTTCAATATTCCATTCCGAACCTCTTTAGCATTTCTCTGATATACTTGGTTTGAGAAATAAACATTCCTTGGTTTCTTTGACGTATTTGAAGTCCCAGAAAGAAGGATATTTCTCCAAGTAACGCCATTTCAAATTCATTCTGCATGTCTTTTGCAAATTTCTGGCTTAACCTGTCATCATCACTACCAAAAATAGTATCATCAACATAAACTTCAATTAATAAAATATTACCTTGACTTACCTTGATGTAGAGGTTGTTGTCTACAC
>ML777798.1:737401-747762 GCA_009831015.1 Picea engelmannii
AGGCTTATTATCTGAAATTATCTCTTTTTCAAGGTGTTGAGTACTTTTTCTGAGGTTTTTCTATGCTATATTGATATTTGGTTCTTAACATAGACCGAAATAGAATTTCTAGAAATATCATCCTTGGGCGTGACCTACCAATATGTTGTCAAAATCGAGCAGAAGCTCAAACAAAAGACGCATAAATTTGTGCCTAGGAACCCTGCACAGTAAAATCTAGGAAGGGTCAGCCCCAACCCACATAACAAACTACAGAGAGAATATGGATAGTATCATGAAAAATAGTCCAAGCCGCAAGCAAAGAAGAGCACTGTAAACACAAAGAAAGATACCAGGAAGTGGTGCGACTTCCACAAGAGCCCTTGGCATAACACTGCTAACTGTCGCTCAAAGAATTCATTGGTGGCCGAAGCAAAAGGCTCTAAATCAGATGTGGGTTCTGACTCTGAGTCAGAACCAGTAAGGGGAATATAGATCAATGACGCGAAACCCAGTGCCATCGTTGCTACCACCAAGCTCCATCCTAGTGGTCCATACGAGCCAGAAGAAGGCGAGTGCCTCTTCCATTCACAGATGTGGGTAAAACACACCACATTGCATTTTATCATTGATAGCAGTAGCCAGAAGAGCCTCATCTCAGGAGAGGTCGTCAAGCGGTTGGCGCTGCCAACAACGTCACACCCACAACCTGTTGATGGACAAATTTGACATGCCGTCAACTGGAAGGATAGACCCTGTCCGGGGTTGTCTAATTAACCCAAGATGTTTGGTATGACCTATCCTGACAGGTTTAATGGCTCCGTTAACCAACTAGGGTCCTAAAGATAACAAAATGAAATAAAGTAAGTAAAGAAAAGATTCCAACAATCGACACAATAATTACAAATATTTATCTAAGAATGTGAATATACAAATGATTATGAACAATTTATATACAGTTTACAAGGTTTGCATGAAATCTTGCGAAAATGATTGTTTGATAAAGTTTCTGAATCAAATATGAACAACACTTCTTTTTGTATTTTTTAAAAATATATTAAACAAGTAAATACTAAATGAATACGATTGAAACAATGACACAAAAACAGTCAAAGCTAATTAATGTAATCATCGTTTCATTCATAAACAACTCTAAATAAAAGAAATGAATGCATATACTAACCTCTAACTGATCAGTTAACTGAGTTTATCTTCCTGTGTTGTATGAGATATTGCCTGTATTGTTGTTAAGGGAAACCTATAATAGAACAATACTAGAAATTCTAGAATACATTCAAAGAAGTATTTGATATTGGATTAAATTAATAACAATAGAAAGACATCTAATTAAAAATCATGTGATCTTAGGATGGTCAATATTTAAGAATGAGAGAAAACTCAGATCTGAATATTGATATTATCCAACATTTAACATTAAGAATAACTTAAAAAATAATCAAATGATAGATCAATCACACATAAAATATGGAATAAGAAATTATCGACATCATATAACATTTAACAGTATGAAAACACCATATGATGACAAGCTAAAGCTAAAATCAACCATAATAACATTCTCATAATACAACAGTAATGAAAGAATGAAATGGAATAAGCATCACACAGGTCTAAAGCCAAATAGGAATTGATTTCTCATATTCTTTTTCCAAATCACATGCCCATACTGTAGTCCTGGAAGAATTTTTGAGATAATAGACTCTTAAAAATAGAAAAAAAATTAATACATAAATGATAACAATTAACCATGTATTGATAAAACAAACTAAAGCTAATTTAAATCAATGCATAATCAATTACTCAAAGAATATGAAGATATTATAATGAAAAAAAAAACATTTTACTCATAGGACAAAAGCCATTAAACAACATGGAATTCCATATTCTTGTTTGAAAATAAGTGTTCATTCTCCCAAAGATTTCAACCGTCCATTACTCCATTTGAAAATAAAAAAGTTTATAAAAGAAATAATATACAAAAGAGAAAGGATACAAATCCTCCTCTCAATTTCTTGGAATCAATGGCTCTGAACTTTCTCATATATTTATACAATGAATGAACAATTTGGGCATCACTAATAATTTCCGCGAACTGAAATTTACCTCGTAAAGAGACTCAAATATATCTCAAATCCTGCATTTTTTGGGGAAAATTTATTTGCGAAAGGTGAATGGGTCCATTTGAGAAATGGGTTTTCAACCATTTATTCAAATTCTGCATGGTTTGGCTGCAATGAGTTCTGCAAAATCATGTCTTTGTTCTTGATGCATTTCCCAATTTTATCTATCGTTGCTCATAAATTTATTTGCAGCAATCCAATATTGTTTTTGGATCAATCATATTGAACATATTTAGATAATAAAATCAATCCATAATCAGATCCATACCAAATAACTGATAATAGAAACTTGTGAAACAAAAACTAACCTAAAAATTGTGAATAAAACAAAATCTAAAATAATAAAATAAAAAATGAATTTAAACTAACTATAAGTTCTAAACAAACATTGTTTATATTTTCCTTTCAAATATGATCTTCAAATTAATGGAGAGGAGAAAAATATTAATTTTGTTTCTTTACAAAATCAAACAAATGATAGAATTTTTTTTTTTTATTATTATTTTTATTTTGAAATGAGATGCAAAATGAAAAAAGAATTTAATTAATTAATATCACCAAATGATTTTATGAAAATGAGAAACCAACCAAGATATTATTTGATGAAGTATTGAACCTATTATTCAAAATAGTCAAACTTACTAATGAGCAAAAGAAAGAACACATAATCATAATTTAAACAAAAGTAAAGAATTGATAAAAAATAACGCTTTTGTTTAAATTGAGATTTCTATGCTCATTTCTAAATTTTGACATATACTCTTGTAATGAACGTCTCATACTATAGTGAATGTCTTAAGTTTGTCTCAAAGCAAGACAATGTATGAAACTATTTGAAAAGGTTGATTCTGTAGCTCATTATGATTATCAAGATTCTAATGGGGGCCCTTTAAATTTTGTAAAAATTTAGGGGGAGTTATTGGGGCTCAACACAACCCTACACCATTGGATGGCTTCGTCAAGGAAGCGATCTTCGTGTCATCCAACAGTTCTGACTATCGTACGACATCAAGCCCTTCAAAGATGAGGTATTGTGTGATGTTGCTCCTCTCGAAGTTTGTAATTTTCTTTTGGGCCAACATTATTTATGGAAATGTCATGTTGTATATGAGTATAGGCCTCGTGGTGTTATTATTAATTTGAACATGAAATTGTACAGGATACCCGAGGCAGTCCCTCCTAGTGCTATTTCATTGATCTCTGCCAAGCAATGTAGGAAGGTCATCTCTCAGACTAAGAAATTTGTCATCTTTGTGATTCACTCTCAGAGCGAGAGAAAGATCACAATCACATCTAGAGCCTATGTGACTGATCTCTCCACATAACAGAAGAAAGTGGATAAGGTCGTGGAAGAATACTTAGATATCTTCTCCTCTCCTATCATGGTACCTCTACACTGTCAGGTCAAGCATCCCATCAATATGACCCCAGGCGCACCACTACCCAATGGGACAATGTACCATTGCTCTCTATTAGAAAATGAGGAGATCAAGAGGCAGATCCGAGAACTACTCCACAAGGGGAACATATGTCCCAAATCATCGCCTTGTGGGAGCCCAATATTGATGGTGCAGAAGAAAGACGGGACCTGACAACTCTACATTGATTATTGGGCCCTGAATAAAATCACAGTCCAAAACCAGTACCTGATTCCCTGAATCGACGGTCTCCTTGATCAGCGCATGGGGGCCAAATACTTCAGTAATATTGATCTGAATTATGGTTGCCTCTAGGTCCCAATATAACATAAATATGTATGGAAGACCGCCTTCAAGTCAAAAGAAGGTCTTTTTGAATGGTTGGTCAATGTTTGAAAACATAGGTATTCCAATAGAGGATGAACACCTTCAGTAACCACTCATATAACCAGATCAAAGATCAACACACTGATGTTTTCATGTGGTAAAACCCCTATGGGGAAACATCCACGACCCTATACAATGCGACCACTTGGAGATGTTTATTAATGCAAAATAAAAAAATTACAGAGATATTTTACAAGAGAGTTTCTCACAATCGATCATTGGCAAATGACCCTCCATTCTCTTTAAATATAGATCATGGACCAATAAAGTGTTAAGCCATGGATCAATAGCCGTTAAGATCTAGGAGAGTATGAATCGTCAGATCCCTCTATGTCGGGAACATATCTTGACCATCGGATTTCCTAACTGTAAATGTATACTAATGCATACTAAAGAATCACACTAAGAAACACACTTTTACCTAACGACACATTAGACCAAGTAGATCTTAACTAAATCCTAAGTGTCTAAATATCCTAACATCCCCCCTTAAGAACAACTTGGGATAGGATTGAAGGATTTACAATAGTGGCACAATAGGATAAGGAAGGAGGCATTAGAGCCTATCCCCCCTTAATGACAACTTCCTGAACTCCTAACATAGATCGAAGTTTGGAAACAATTTCTTCTGTAAGAGACTTTGTGAAAATGTATGCAACTTGATATTCTGTAGGAAAAAATAGCACTTCAATAACTTGATCATGAATGCGCTTTATGATGAAGTGCATGTGTGGCTCGATGTGTTTGTTGCACTGATGTTGAATTGGGTCTTTGGCAAGCATGATGGCACTTTTATTGTTGTACCAAAGGCTGGTTGGATGCTGCTACTTGAATCCAAACTTTGAAAGGATCTGTCAAAGCCACAAGGATTCCTGACTTGCATTTACCACTGATCAGTACTCTACTTCTTTGGAAGAAAGTGCAATATCCTATTTTTTATTACAGGCCCAAGTGATAGGTCCTAAACCATGGCTGAAAACATAGCCTACAGTAGACTTTCGATCATCAAAGTCGTTGACCCAATCTGAATCAGTGAAACCAACCAATAAAGGAGTCCCCCTTGAACTATAATGTATCTCAAACTAAATTGTACCATGAACATAGTGAAGTATCCTTTTAGCTTCTTTCCAATGGCTTTCATGGATCAGAATGGCATCTAGAGAATCCGGTGTCAATAATAAAGCTGTCCATTTTGGCATACCAAGCTTGGGGAGCTTGCTTAAGACCATAAAGAGATTTCTTAAGGAGACAAACAAGACTAGAGTCATTCTGGACATAGCCAGGAGGTTGTTCCATGTAGATTTCTTCTTTCAAATATCCATGCAAGAAGGAGGATTTAACATCCATCTAATGGACCTCCCATTTATGTGAGGTAGCAAGGGAAAGAACAAGGCAGATGTAATTCATTTTGGCTACAGGGGAAAAGATTTCATTATAGTCAATTCCTTCAACTTGGGAAACTTCTTTGGTAACTAATCGATCCTTGTGTCTTTCAACACTTCCATCTCATGCATACTTAGTTTTGTAGACCCATTTACATCTGACAAGTTTTCTTCCTTTTGGAAGAGGTATAAGATCCCAAGTATCGTTTTCCCTTAAAGAACAATACTCTTCATTCATTGTTGTATCCCAATCTGGATGTCCTGAAGCTTTTGCAAATGTCTTTGGATCACGAGTCTCTGAAACTTGAGCCAAAAGAGAAGAGGCTCACTAGAACTATGAACATGTTCAACGCTGATATGAAGGATCACTGACAAGACCACCAGTTGCTTCTCGTGTTGAATGGACCCATCTTGGAAGAGGTGGAACTTGCGCTAGTTTAGGTTCAAAGGAATCATCTGGAGGAAGGCAAGCAGGAAGAGGTTTATTTTCAACACTTCCATCCTATGCATACTTATTTCTGTAGACCCATTTACATCTGACAAGTTTTCTTCCTTTTGGAAGAGGTATAAGATCCCAAGTATCGTTTTCCTTTAAAGAATGATACTCTTCATTCATTGTTGTATCCCAATCTGGATGACCTGAAGCTTCTATAAATGTCTTTGGATCACGAACCTTTGAAACTTAAGCCAAAAGAGAAGAGGATAACTAGAACTATGAATGTGTTCGATGTTGATATGAAGGATCACTGATAAGACCACTAGTTGCTTCTCATGTTGAATGGACCCATCTAGGAAGCGATGGAACTAGCGCTGGTTCAGGTTCAAAGGAATCATCTGGAGGAAGGTAAGTATGAAGAGGTGTATTTTCATCCTCATTTTCATCATATGAAGAAGAAACCAGAATAGGAATAGAAGAAGGCACACATGTTAAAGATTGCTCGCAGGTCGAAGAAGGCACAATCGACAAATTAGGCTCACAGGCTAAGAGATTTTCATCAAATTTAACATCTCTTCTAATAATAATTTCAGTACAATGTGGTTGAAGAAGTCTATAACCTTTGACATATTCAGAATAACCAACAAATATACACTTCTCTCTTTTAGGCTGTAATGATTTCCTTTTCTCATCAGGAATGTGAGCCCATGTTGTGCTGCCAAATACACAAAAGTGAATTACATATGGTTTAATTTTAGTCCAATCTTCTTCCGGTGTTATATTTTTAAGAGCCTTTGTGGGTGTTCGATTGACTATGTAATTTGCACAGTTGATTGCTTCTACCCAATACTTTAGACGTAATCCCTTAGATTGGATCATACAATTAGCCATTTCTTTTAATGTGCAGTTCTTTCTCTCAGAAACACCATTTTGTTGTGGTGTATATGGAACAGTGTGTTGCATTTGAATGCCCTGTGTAGTGCAGTAACTTGTAAAATTATTGTTCACATATTTGCCTCCATTATTTGTTCTTAACTTTTTTATTTGATGTCTAGATTGCTTTTCTACAAGGGCCTTGTAGGCCAAAAACTTGTCAAAAAAGTTAAGAACAAATAAAGTTAAGAAATACTTGCACTCATAAAAAGAAGGAGAAGAAATTGGACCACACAAATCATTGTGAACAAGCTGCAAATGGCCCAAGGCATGCCTAAAGGAACATTTGTAAAAATTGTCTCGATGATGTTTGTCGAGAACACAACCGGAAGAAACATCATCTCTGCATGAAACAGGACGAATACCAGTCACCATTTGTTGATTACATAGTTGCTTCAATGAGTGATAGTTTAGATTACCAAACCACCCATGCGAAAGTTTGCTCATGTCATCGCTATGAGAAACAGAAAATGATGAAAAGTATGAAGACTAAGGCTTTGTTGGAGGTACCTGCAGTGCTGATCACTCCAAGTTGTACAAGCTTATGTTCCTCTCTAATCAAAGAAAAACAAAAGGACTCAAGAGTGGGTTTTTGATAAGCTTTCCCTAGAGTCTCTCTCATGTCATAAAATGTAGATACAAACACAAAATATGCACTACCTATCTTAGAACGAATAAGATAGATGCAACGCTCTTCCTCCATTTCTATCTCACATTCTTCACATAAAATTATGAGTGTTTTAAACTTAGACAGATAGTCTCGAATGCAATAAAAATCACTTGGACTTAAGGTAAGTACTTGATTTTCTAACTGTTGTGCTTGAATAATATTGATATTACCAAGCACAGATTCAATTTTTTCCCAACCTTCATTGGGGTCATCAATTTCTTTAAGGTGGAACCTTAAATTAGGAGAGATGGAAATTCTGATTAGTCCACGTGCTTCATCACTCCTATTAGCCCATTTTACTTTCTTATCATCATCAGTGGGTATTTTTTCCTTTTCCAAGGTAATCCGGTACAAGCCTTTACTTCTTAATAAATCTTCCATATGAGATTTCCATTGGAAGTAGTTGGTGTTGGTAAGAAAAAGATTACTTGTATAATCCATATTAAATATGCAGATAATATGGATTTATAAACTGAAACTAATGATTTGGATGGAAATATCTTGAATTGTTATGTGGTTTTAAAAAAATGGCACTGAAAACGGACTTCAGATATGAGAGTTATGCCATTTAAAAAAAAGGTATAAACAGTAACCAAAGGACCACGTGATAGTGTAAGTTGCTTTATGAAGTGACCCACTTTTATAAAGAGAAGTGGGGATCACGTTTACAATAAAGTTACTTTATAAAAGAAAAGTTGCATTCAAAATAAATAACTCTAAAATAAAATATTAAAGCTACTTATAGTGATTCACTTTTATACTTGAAGTGAAATACACTTTACAATTTGAGCATGAACTTTTTCAAAAAAAGTAACAAAAGAGAGACTTGAACTCAAGACCTCTTACTTAATAAGGCAACTTTTAACCAAATGGTATTGCAAAACATATTGTATTTTTTAGGAAGTTGATTTTTGTTGTTGTTGTCGTTGTTGATGGCCTTAGAGAGTGTGCTAAAATAAAAACTCTTTTCACATAGGAAAAAAAATTCGCTTCTCGATGACAACAAGGGCTAGATGTCAGTTAGCTTACTCGGAAGATGCACCTTTTTCTATTTGTTTCAGATTTTCTGAGATCGCATAGAGCATAGGGAAAAGAGCATATGCAAATCTAAAAGAGTTGGAACATGGAAACAAATAATACAAAATTGAAATAAAACCAAAACAATACTCTGCAAAAATTAAAAAAATGTGTATGCAGGCTTTATACCTCCTTATCTGACTGAAATGGATGTATCTTGGGAAAAAAGAAACATTTTCGAGTGAAACGAAAAATGTTCATGAATGAAATGAGCACTTTGGACACAATGGAACAATCCTCTCAGCCCAGAAATGTAAGAAAATGACATAAATGGAGATGAGGCAACTCGACTTCATGATCTTGATCTACAACAAGAGCAGGTCTTCAAACAGGCTTTGATACCATGTTCGAAAACACATGTATTCCAATAGAGGACCAACACCTTCAGTAACCAAACACATAACCAAATCAAATATCAACATACCAATGTTTTCACATGGTAAAACCCCTACAGGGAAGCATCTACAGCCCCAGCCAATGCGACCACTTGGAGCAGTTTATTAATGCAAAAGAAAAAGATTACAAAGATATTTTACAAGAGAGTTTCTCACAATCGATCATCGGAAAATGACCCTCCATGCTCTTTAAATAGATATCATGGACCAATCAGGTGCTAAGCCACAAATCAATGTCCATTAAGATCGAGGAGAATATGAACCGTTGGATCACTCTATGTTGGGAACATATTGTGACCGTCAGATTTCCTAACTACAAATGCATACTAATGCATACTAAAGAAACCCACTTTTACCTAATGACACATTAGACCAAGTAGATCTTAACTAAATCCTATGTGTCTAAATATCCTAGCAGGTCATGCCCTTTGGTTCGACAAATGTTCCAGCAACGTTTATTTGGATGATGGATGATATCCTACGACCTTTCACCAATACTTTTTTAGGTGTATATGGATGACATCCTCATCTACAACAAGACTTGGGTGGAACACTTGTAGCATATTCAGCAGGTTATGCACACCCTGCAGCATCACAAACCATATGAAAACTTGGAAAAATGCTCCTTCGGCATGAACAAGGTCCATTACTTAGGCTACATCATTGATCAATATGGTGTGCATGTGGATCTAGCCAATATCCAAGTCATGTGTGACTAGCCAATCCCAACCAAACTCACTGAACTTCAGAGCTTCTTGGGCCTCACCAATTTCTATCGCAGGTTCATGTTGGGATTCTCTCATATCGCATGGGCCCTCAGCCAAGTAACCAGGGGTGGCGTTAAGGAAAAATTTGTGTGGGGCCTACCCCAACAACAAGAATTCAATGACTTGAAGAATCATTTGTGCTCATCCCCAGTAATTTCATTACCAGACCTGCAACATCCCTTTGATATCGAGACATATGCTTCAGACTATGTTGTGGGTGTCGTTCTCACTCAACATGGCCACCCAGTTGCATATCATAGTGAGAAACTATCAGATGTTGTCCGTAAGTACCCTACTTACGATAAAGAAATGTACTCCATTGTGCAAGCCTACCGCCAGTGGAGACATTATATTCTTTGGAAGGAGACAGTCATCCACACTGATCACAAGCCACTACAGTTCATGCAGGCCCAAGGAAAATTACAGAATGACCTCCATCAAATGTGGTACACATACATACAACTGTTCCAGCTCAACATCAAGTATAAAACAGGAAGTACCAACCGAGTTTTTGATTTCCTTAGCCAACCTCCAGTCGTGACACTCACCATAGTGCTAGACTCACGAACATGAAACCTCTATATGGGCCCACCTCTAAGAGAAAGACCCTGACTTCTCCGCCACCTACCAAATGTTGGGCACCAACTGTTGGATCATGTTGTCATTGATGCCAATGGTTTGATTGATTGATGTCATTGATTGATGTCAAAGGATTTATTGATTGATGATTGATGTAATATAATATGTATTGTCCTTGATGAGAATGCATAGATGAA
>ML777798.1:747862-761826 GCA_009831015.1 Picea engelmannii
TACTTCTACTTCAGGGTGGCAGGACGGGGCAAGGACAGGTGGTTGTAGCCACCTTCCAGTTGTAGCCGGAGAACATAGGGGGTTGTAGCCTCCTTCTGGTTGTAGCCAGAGAATTGGGGAGTTGGAGCTTCCCTCAGGTTGTAACCTGAGAAACTAGGGGGTTGTAACCTCCTTCTGGTTGTAGCCAAAGAATTGGGGAGTTGGAGCTTCCCTCAGGTTGTAGCCTGAGAAACTAGGGGTTGGAGCCTCCTTCCAGTTGCAGTTGGAAAACAAAGGAAGTTGGTGCTTCCAATGAATGTAATTCTTCAAGACATATAAGAAAAAGCATTCCATGTTTTTTTCCCGATTTGGGTTTCCACGTAAAACACTGGTGTACTGTGTATGTATATGATTGTTCATTTGTTCATTGCTTATTTACTCTGCAATTATTGGATAATAATGCTTCATTGATATAACACTTGTATTATATGGTTAAATTGCTCTATTACTGATTCACCCCCCCTCTCAGTAATCCAACACCAACTCAGTGGTCACTAATTTCCATCTTCAAGATGGGTTGTTGTGTCGTTTGGAACATCTCTGTGTTCCATCAAGAGAGCACGCGAAGATGATTTGGGAATCTCACTACAGTTGGGTGGCAGAACACTTTGGGATCGAAAAGACAGTGGCAGTGTTGCAGAAACATTTCTACTGGCCGAAACTTCGACAGGATGTTGACAAGTATATCATATCCTGCACCGCCTGCACTATTTCCAAACTGACCAATTAGAAATAGGGCCTATACACCCCTCTACCTACTCTTAATAGAACGTGGGAATCCATCTCAATGAACTACATGTCCACTAAGAGGGGAAATTACTGTGTTTTTGTGGTTTTTGATTTCTTTTCCAAGATGGTGATTCTATTCGTCTGCAAGAAGAACATCACAACAGAAGCCATTGCCAAATTATTCTTTGAACGAGTATGGGTACATTTTGGGATCCCACAAACCATTATCTCAGACCATGACAATTGGTTCCTCAACACATTCTGGTCAAACCTCTGGTCACTACTGGATACCAAGCTCACCAAATCCACTGCCTTCCACCCCCCAGACAGATGGCCTAACTGAGGTCATCAATTGGATTATCATACATATCCTACACATGTATAATTAAAAACACCCTAGCACATGGGATGAGAATCTTCCCTATGTCCAACATAACTACAACCGATCCCTGCATAGCTCAACTAACCACATCCCCTTTCAGGTGGGGTTGGGATTCCAACCATTGGGCCCCATGGATGTTGCACTACCCCTAGTGACCACCTCAGTCGACTCATCCCCTTCTCCACCAAAAGATGAAAAAATCACCCGGTTCATTTAGCGGATCCAACACATCCACCAATAGGTTTAGGATATTCTACAGAAGTCTAATGCCAAGTACAAGCAGTGCCATAATCAACATCAGGTGCCACATAAGTTTCAGGTGGGAGAAAAAGTTTGGTTGCACTTGTAGAAAGAACTCCTTACAAGGCCCCATCAAAATCTTCATTCACTTCATTATGGGCCATACACCATCACCAAAGCTATGGGTGACAATTATTTTGAGCTCAAGATTCCCCCTTTCCTTGGCCTGCACCCAGTCTTCAACGTGGCTCTCCTTCATCCATATTTGCCACCATTATTGGACACCTTAGAGATAGAAGAGCAATTTAAAACAATAGAGCTCGAACCTGACTACATGAAAAAAGAATCGAATAATTAGAGTATGGACACATAGATCAAGGGAACTCAACAACAAAGGATCCAACTTTATTGATTCGTCAAAGCAGGGCAACTCCTGCACCAAAGCAAGTGGCTCACCTGGGGCCAAATTAAGAAAAAACTTCCTCATATGATGGGAGAACTCAATGCAATGGATATCATTGCTTAATAAAAATATAGGATTGATCTAGGTGGATATCGATGGCCACCCACCTTTTCCAACTCGCTCAAAACAATTTTCTGGCAATTTTGGCAATTTACTACTTTTAGCAATTTTTAACTTCCGGGGCCATTTTGAGGGAATAAATGAAGGTTTTTCGGGAAAAATATTCTCAATGATAGCTAAGTCTCTGATTGATCCTACAAAATGAATCTCCTCGATGATACTGTTATCACTGAAATTTCATCTACAACATTGCACGCAAATGGTTACAAAAATAAAGCAATGCCAAACAACTATTAGTTCACTTGCAACACCAAAATGCATTGCCAAAAGGAAAAAAATTATACAATTGAGCAAAAATTGGCATGCGCTAACTCACTAAAGGAAGCATCTGCACAGTGCGTGGGCCAAAGAATCCCGTAGAGCACACAATGTGCCATATGCATGACTGTGTACGAGAAAAGCCGTGCACTCCTGTGAACGACGCATTTATGGTTCTTTTCAGCCCCTCAACCACTTATGGACCAGCGCCCAACTTTATCTGACCTTCATATCTTAGGGAAATCCGAATGGGGGGTTGTCTAAGGACCAAAGGGTGCCCTAAAGGGCCCCTTGTTCATGCTAAGAACCAGTTGAATATTTTATTGAAGAAATGCTATAAATGGAGGCCATGGGTGCACTAAGAAATTAATATTTTCATAGTATTGTTATGCTGCCTCAATCCTCCCTTGAGAATCCTCTTTTCTCCTTGGAGAATTCTAGAAACATTCCAATAGGCCATTCCACTCACCTCTTGAGGGAATAGGCATTGTTTTCTTCATCATTTTATTTATTTTCTACCATTGTAAGAAGCTCTCCATTAGGGAAATCAAGATCCCTCCCAAGGAGGAAGAGGGGACTCATAAGTCCTCATTTCTCTACAGTGTTTTTCCAACTAATATAGTTATCCATTGGTGGCATAATCTTGGTCATTGGTTTTTTTTTTATGGTTCTAAAAGTTTCTTATGCATTCTAATTTTATTTCCTTAGTTGTTTTTAGTTTCTTTACTTGTTTATTTCATTTTCTTGGCTTGTTTAACTCATGCACTAACCTATGTCTTGTCTACCAGGCTCAACTATGCATGCAAGTGCCCTTGTTTTTCTCACACAAGTGATGAAATGGACACAACAAATCGGCGACCATATTGGGGATATGTATCCATTTCCACCTTATTTGGGCTTAGAGAGCACTTCTTTTTGATCCATTTGTCTTGAAGGTACCAAAACCGGCTTATCCTTACCTGTCAAGAGTTACATTTCAAGCTGGAGGAGGAGAATTTCACTCAAAATCCCCCCCCACCCCCTGGACGAGTATTACAACATGCACGATTATTCCATCCCACAGACACGCACTCAACACACTATGCACCCAAAAGTCTTCTTTTCTCTGCGCACTATGTGCCCAAAATGCTTTTTTCCATTGTGCACTGTGCGCCCACTACACCTCTATCTGAACTGTAACCCATGCACATTTATAGAGTTTCAAAATTGTAATAGTTTTTGTGATGATTTGAAGGCTCTATCCTTCAAAATCTTGCTTTCATGCAATTTGTAAATGCACTCCACTTAGACTTATTTCCCATATGAAACGTTAGCTAAACATAGGCACTTAGGGGGCAAAAAGAACCATATTTTCTCCACTTTTTCTTTGGTTGCCACATGGATGGCTTGTTTGGTTTGTAAAAGTTAAGTTGAGATTATTTGCTATCACATATAAAAACACTGGCATTGGGACAAGAAATCTACTTTGATCATTTAGTATGCTCTTCTCTCGCACCATAGGGCGATCTTGAGAATCAAAAAGGTGGTTAAGGGGAAATTTTATCTCCCTTAACAAAAAATATTTACGAGAGGACAAAGCCCCCCTAGGGCCCATCTTTAGTTTCTTTTTTGAAATCATCTTAAATTTGTAAGAGCCCGTACATGCCCACATGTTGCAAACTTAGGATAGTTTCTTAAAATTTCTTTCTTAGTTTACATCACTAGGAGAGTTTAAATATCAAGGCAACGGGCCCATAAATGCCCACATGCTTCCAATCTAGGATATTGTTTCAAGATTTCTTAGTATAAACAACATTAGAGAGTTTATTGGTAAAGAACCATATGTCCACATGCTAGTTCTTTAGGGATTTTAAAATTCCACAAGGTTGTACCAATGACATTTAGCAATATAGGTAACAAAGATTTGTAAGGACCACATAAAGTCCACATGTTGCAAATTCGCACTTAACTTATTAAAATTTGGCACATTTTATCACTTGCTCACACACAAAGTCACTCTTCACTCACATAATTTCCATCTTGAATTATGGATGTTGAACTAGGTTTTCTCCAAAGGAATTCTAAAATGTCCCACTATTTCTTGATGAAATTATCCACACCCACTTAATTCAAACGAGATTGGTTCAGACCCCCAATCTTGCAGCCCACCACATCTAATTTTTTTTCTAAAAACTCACTAAGTTTTCCTCCATAGGAGGTGCCAAAAGAAATATTTTAGTCTAGGTAGGATCTCGGGGGTAGGCATCCAAATAACCCCTCATTATCTAGTTCTCAAATTTTCAAACGTTAGAAGTTGACAAATAGGGAACTTTAAAATCCTCCAACTCAAGTGTTCCTACACCATAAGGTAGGGAGATACCCATGAAGGGTTGAAGGCTGAGGTATGGTTGTTTTGTACATCCCCTCTGTTGGAAAATGTTTAACAGGCAGCATATGCTTGTCATTGATGGCAAGTACAACAATGAATATGGCATGAGTACAAGAAGAATGTAATAGATGGGCACCAGAAGTATTTTGGGAAGAAGCTACAGAGAAACCTTGATAAGATCAAAAGAGATAGTGTAGAGGATGTTTGGTATGTTTTACAGGCAGCGTAAGCTTGTCATTGATGGCAAGTACAGCAGTGATGATGGCTTGAGTACAACAGCGATGATCAGCAATGCAGTGATATTCAAGAAGACCAGCAACGCAACATTTGTCTAAATGCAACAATCCTCAGTCATCAAATCAAGGATTGATCTAAACTATTGATCAGGCATGATGAAGTCCCATAAAGTTTGAGAAGAACTAATGATCATTGGATCCCATCCAAAATTCCCAACAGAACGAGGGCCGTCAGATCTGAAATTAGACAAGAAGAGTGCATTGAAGAGGAGGATAGATCTCAGGCGTTTAATCCAAGCATGGGATCCGACCATCGTTGGATCAAGCAGAACCTGCACGCTCTCTAAAGTACAAGGAGAAGTGGGCATATAAAATCCCCAAAAAAAGGAGGACCGTCTATCATCAGGTAGGACACATGGGGAAAGATCATCAGTTCGCTGACTGGAGAGTCAAAGGAATGATGTTCCCTAACCTCTCGAAATCGCGATATGCAAAATTGTGATTCAATCTGAGCCATCAGATTAAAGTTGAATTTGGACTGTTGATTCTAGTCCATGTTGGATTTTCACGGATCAAGAGTTGGAGATGTCAAGTAATATCAATCACAAGAATCCCAAAATCGCGATATGCAAAATCATGACGTAATTTGAGCCGTCATATCAAGGTTTGATCTTGACCATTGATCTGAGTCCATTTCAAAGTTTCACGGATCGAGAGTTGAAGATGTCAAAGAATAATAACCACAGGAATCCCGAAATCGTGATATGCAATATTGCGATTTAATCACAGCCGTCAGATCAAGATGTGATCTGGACCATCAATCCAACTCACGTCAGCAAACCACGTCAGCTAGGAACATGTGGCACAACCAGGTAATGACAAGTGTCAGACTGATTCGACATTTCAAGCACATGTAAGTCACGAATCAGGGTGACACGTGGTAGGTATTCGACACGTGTGACATCAGCAAGTTTACACCACTTTGGAGTTTCAGAAATAGGGAGATAGAGATGTTAAGAAACTCTCAGCATCAGGAGTCCCGAAATGTCGAATTGCGAAACGACAAAATCGCGTCAACCGTCCATCTCTGGGGGTTATGTGGACTATTGATCCGACTCCCTTTCGGAGTTTCATGGATCGGAAGTTGGAAGCATCAATAACATTCATCACAGGAATGTCGAAATCGTGATATGAGAAATCGCAAAATGATCTGAGCCGTCAGATCAAGTGTTGATCAGGACCATTGATCCCACACCATTTCGGGGTATCAGGGATCGCGAATTGGAGAGTCAAGATGTCTCATCTCTAGACTCACGAAATGGAAAATTGCAAAAGCGCCTTATGCATAAGGCTGTGGTCACAGCCCTTGGTCACATCAGCGAGAGATGCAGGAAAGAGCTAGAGCAACCAAGCTCTGTTTTGGGGATCGCGACTGGGGACGTTGAGACCCATGGTCAAATGAATGATGAATTGTTGAATGCTGAAATGCCGAAATAAATGAAAGATCCCATGGAATCAATCAAACAATGCAGGTGAATTTGAACAAGATCGGAGGGCTACTGCAACTCGACACAGTGTAACTACCAGAAACCACTGATGGTTTCTGCTAGAGGACTCGAATACACTTCAGTGTGATCACCAGAGGAGATGAAGAGTCTCTAAGCTTTTCCCAGTGAAGAAATATGATTCTTAGAGGGATTGACAGATGGATGAGCATTGGATTCTGTAACTGAAACAGAAAGGATGAGCTCGACTGTCATAGAGAAGACGAAGAGTCTCAACTGCCAGAGAGGCTGAGGAATCTCAACATCACACCCATTGATGTTGAACATGTGGAAAAACCACCAGAGAAGCTGAAGAGTTACCATGATGATCAGGTAGAGCACTCAAGAGGTGGAGGATATCAGCACAGTGTGAGTATGCAGAGGCATTGTGCACATTGCATGCACAAGGTGCATAGAATCTCTAAGTACACGGTACAGAGAAGAGATGGGGTTGTTGTTGTTGGTGGTGTTGTTGTGGTTGTTGTTGTTGAAGGTGATTCATGTGTGAAGAAGGAGGTGAGTGCAGCAGCTGAATTGAACAGAAGAGGAACTGTGTAGTGAATGGACATGGCGCATAGAGCATAAAAAGAAAAAGAACAGACAACACAAGTCATGTGTGTAGGAAGGCAATGAGGCAGATAGAGCAACGAAATGCAGCAGAACAGTGATGAGTCTGGTAAGCCATTTTTGAACATTATATCACTGTAATAAGTTTTAGTAGCAAATATTTATATTACAGGGTGGAAGGGAGGTGCTAGGGAGGACTGTTGTCCTCATAGGTTCAAGTGCGTGCTTGAACACAGGGAGTTGTAGCTTCCATCTGGTTGCATCCAGAGAAACCAGGGTGGTAGGGTGGTGCAAGGGAGAACTATTGTTCTCTGTTATACAGGTTGGTTGCCTGTATGATTGGAAGTTGGTGCTTGCATCTAGTTGGTGCTGGAAACACTCAGGGAGTTGGTGCATCCTTCTAGTTGATGCTAGAGAAACCAGGGAGTTGGTGCTTCCTTCTAGTTGGTGCTAGAGAAACCAGGGAGTTGGTTCTTCCTTCTAGTGGGTGCTAGAGAAAACAGAGAGTTGGTGCTCTCAGCAAGTAGCAGCTTGAAAAACTGAGGTTGTAGCCTCATTATGAGTTGGTGCTCATATGTATGATAATGTAAAGAATGTAACTAGTACTTATCATATAAAGAAAAAGAGGTTTTTACCCTGTATGGGTTTCCTCGAGAAATAATTGTCTCTGTGTTTCTCATATATGTGACTGATGCTGAAAGTGCCATTGTTTATTTCCCTGCATTATTGTGATCATCATTCAATGATTCTGCAAAGAGTTTAAAAGAAGCATAATTGTTTAAGCATGGTAACAACTGATTCACCCCCCCCCCTCTCAGTTTTCCAACACCCTCTTAAGTCACCCAACTATTGGAAGGGATCCAACACATGACCCATTTTTGAGGCTGAAAATCTAAATGTCGAACTTTGACCGAGGTACCTAGTAACCAAATTTAGGACATCTACCTAGGTGAAAATTGTGGACTGCAATTACACCTTGATCATATTTTGTGTGGCTATTGGGAAATATCTCCAGCTCTTTCGAGATATGCACCCTCTACCCCTCATTATAACTGATTACTTCATCCTTCACTAGTTCTTCTTCTGGTGTCTTCAGACCCCACTGTTGAGTGCTCTTGGAAGGTCAAATTCTATTTGATAGGAAGGATGATATGTATTTTGGGACATGAGCATTTGTTTTATTTGTTCTCCCACGTGGAAAAAACCCACCTACCCACATGTATGTGTAGTTATAGTTGATTTATGTACGATGCTCATTTAATTACAAGCAATTATGAGTTGTATTGTGAAGGTCCAAATTATACAAATATTTTGCTCATTTATTTCTCTCATCACCATTTGAACACATTCACTTTACTAGTTGGACATCATAGGGGACCCACAGAATCCTCGTCATTCCATATGCTTGCAGAATCTCCCTCCTATTCTAGGAGGAGTTCCTAGTCTTACCAACTCACCGACTCAACTATTTCACACCCCTGTGAGTGCCACCATTTTGGGATTATATTTTCTTGGTTCCACTTTACCTGGGTCCAATTCCCAAGGCCATCCATCCACTAGCTCTCCTTCCCAAGGAGGCGGTGGGAAACTTCTTCTCAAGGGAGAAGTAGAACCCCACCAAATCCCCCTTAAGGGTCAGGTCCACTACCTGCTCACACCATAGCTGGAACTAATCCTCCACCACCACCACCACCCACGCCATATTTTGCATCTCTCAATATTCATGATTTGAGTAAACTCACGAATGACCCTATATTACATGACCCCACATGGCCCAATATGCCTACCAAACTACCTTCAGATATTCCAAAATTTGAAGTAAAATCGAGGGAAGATTCTTCCAACCATGTTATGACCTTCCACTTATGGTTCTCTTCAAACAACATCATGGATGACTCCATCCACTTAATTTTAATTCAACAAACACTCATTGGTCCATCATCCAAATGGTATGTGGACAAAAAATCAAGGTCCCATGTGAATTTTCAATCCTTGTCCAAAGCCTTTTTGGCCTTTTTTAGCTACTAGTTCGTCATGAAACTGGTTTAGAACTGCTCTCCGAGTGAAAACAAACCTTAGTTATGAATATTGTTGACCACATCCACGAATGGCACCAAAGACGTAGTTTATGTAAAGCAGAAACCACCAAAGAAAAATGTCTCAATTAGTTTCTAAAATCACTCGTCTCCATAGTTTCCAAAGATGTGGAATCCACCTTCCCCCAATCCAAAGAGGAAGACAATAGAAATGCTCAATAGTTCAACCTCATTTATGCTCAATCAAGTTAATTATACACAGTGTTACCTGATGCACCTAGACCTGTACCATTTGGCTAGGACAAACCTGGCATGTCTCACGTTGCGGATGGGTTGATTGGTACCACAACACACCACAACCCGTACATCCAACCACCACCTATGTATTGTACACCCTAATATCCACCAACATATGGAGGGCCATATTATTACCCTCCTCCCCCTTACCAACAACCATATCTTGTTACTCCCCCTCCACCCATGAGTGGACCCTTGCCGACACCCATGATGCGCCCGACCTCTCAACAAAGTTCAGGTTCCCCTTCTACCTCAACATATAACCTGGGCACTAGTGAAAGTGTTTCACCTTCCTATGTGCCCTATGGATCGTTACCAAAAAACAATCTGTATTTCCCATTTCCTGGTCCTCAACAGCTGGTTGCTCCTCCACATGGACAACCACACGCCGACGTTAAATTTTTTCATCCCTCTCCTGTTCAACAAATTCATACTTTTGAACAGTTGAATACAGAAAATCCATCCCATTAGTCAAATAATTCCAAGAAGAAATGAAAAAATTGAAACAATAATAACTCGGGACCAGGGGGAAATAACCCCCAACAAGACCAACCTACTGGGGGAAACCAAAATCAGGGTAACCAGAACCCCCAAGGGGACAATAACAACAAACACCAAGCGAGGAACAACAAAAGAAACCTCCAGACAAAATTCCCTTGAGCTCTTTGTGGTGAGCATGGAAATTATACCCACCATTGCCCCCAAATTTCCGACTTTAAATAGATGAAAGAATCCATGAACACACCACGTCCTCCAGTGCCGCCTACACCTCAACATGCCCCAAAACCACCCCTAGCCATGTTGCAAAACCCTATTCCACACTAAGGTGTGATGAATACCCAAAAGGAGGTACACCCTACCCCACCACAAATGGGACAGTATCAAAACCCCAGGACCACCAAGCTCGGAAATCCGGTGGATCACAATATCCTCCTCAATAGCAAAGAAGAAATTCTTCTGCAAATGTGTGGTCGTCAATACATCTCACCTCCTGAAACTACTCCCACCACTTCAGAATAAGCTCCAGCTATAGCTGAACAACCTTTGATGATTCCATGCCCTAAACTGAACCCCCCATTTGTATCCCTCGCATTTTGTTACGACAGAATGTCAACAATACTCAAGCTAGTGCATCACACAACTATAGTCTGGTCGATGACTTAGCTCAATCCCCTGTAGCTATGTCTATATTGGAGGTCCTCCAAACATGTCCAACCCAACGAAAATCCTTATTTTCCGTCGTGGGGGTAGTCAACCCAACTAATACTAGACTCATCACATTTGATCTAGATAGCAGAGAAACTCGTCTCCCCACTCTGGTAGCTTTCCAGATATCAGTCAAGATTCAGAACATCACAGTTCATCAGTGTATCATTGATAAAAGTGCACCCACATGCATCATGTCCAAAACTATATGGTAGAAACTTGGCTCCCCTGAGCTTATACCATCCGCCATCACCTTAAGAGCCTATGTTGGTTGACCATCCTCCCCTGAAGGGCTCTTTCAAAATGTCCCCGTCGAACTCAGAGGAAAAACCATCCTCATGGACATTCAGGTTATCGATGCCCCACTCAATTACAATATCTTGTTTGGACGTATTTACATGTATGCTATGAAGTCAGTGTGTTCTTCTGTGTTTCAAACGATGATGTTCCCCCACAACGGGAAAATCGTCACCATCAACCAAATCATACATTATGAGCCTAACCATTCCATCAACATCAATAACATCTTACCTCTTGTCTGCACTAGTTCAGACGCCTATTCATTCATTGATATGGGCCCAAGAAGTTTCAAGGACCCATCCTTGCTGGGGGTATACCATGGAGCACCACCTCTCATACACCCTTCAACACAAGTGTGTGTTGTATATTCTAATGGATATGACATCAGAGACACCATCCCTGTCACTGAGGCCTCTCCTCACCTTGGCATCCCACCAGTTGAAGAAATTTTACCTTGGGGTTTCCCTGAGAACCCTACTACACCACTTATCCCTGATTTCCCCCTCCCCCAGGGGAAAATCCCGGTTTGGGAGACAATCACCCAAGCCATCACTCAAATCCTTGTCTTCTACCCCCCACCAAGAGTACAATCCTTTCAAGTAATAACAATGCTTACCCTTTCCAAAATGGCACTTTCCATCCCTGTATGGTATCTACATCCACCCACAATGGTTCCTCAACCATCTCTCCCTCCTCAGAAAAATGGAATGCCAATGCATATTCTAGTACTAGTTCCTACCACACCACCATCTCCCCCCACCGTTGACAATGTTGTCACTGTTGGGGGCAGAAAAAAGAAGAAAGAGCCCACAACTCCCCTTCCTTCCCGAGTTCAACCTCTTTGTACACTATGTGAAAGAGATAAACACCCCACTAATAAATTTCCTGCTCTTCTCGAGTTACGCAATCTAATTCAACTCCTAAGAGCACCCACTATACTCCCTACTCAACCAAGTATGCCCACTGCGACTATGGAGTCCTCCCCTGGAAGAAATAAAGGGTTGCGAACCAAATTCTCATGCGCCATTTGTTCATAATATGGTCATTATACTCATCATTTCCAAGCTCTACCTCAATTTCACCAAACCTTGGCCTCAGTACGCCAAATGTCTCAGCTCGATCCCTCTCAGCCTCTCCCTACTAAGGCTCACATTATTGATATTCGATATATCTTGTCATCAGTAACCGAGCGAATGAGGTACCATCTACAATATCGTGACATTAATTTTATGTCAAGCGAACCATCACACCCTGTACATGATTTCCCCTCTACGTCCTAACCCCTTGAGGACAATAACATTTACCCATTGATAGTTCCCCCTCTCAACTCCTCGGATCCCCTGTATTCTTGCATTTTCCACTACGACGAAGATATCTTGGAGGAGATGACTACCCCTAATTGCCCTTGGAATGCACTCCATAATCGAGTCATCTTTCACACACCTGACCGGTAGCCCCAAGCTCCAGTAATATTCCAAATCACCTCACAACACTCTCACCAAATCACCAATAGTGTCAGTGCTAATGAGGTGACATTGAGGGCCCGCCATCCATATATCGGCCTTTTTTCCCAACTTCCACACTCGGTTACAGGAGCCTAGAGACTTTGTTTCCTAATCCATCTTTAGCCATGGGATCACGGTCCCACCATCTACATAGTCACATTCCTTGGGTCACCATCTAAACTTGGCCCCGGGGGAGAATTTTTCTCACGTCACATCTAGGTACGCATTCTCATATTCAAAATTATCAAATAAGATGTTATATGTTCTTTGTCTTGAGATATTGTTCATGTCAGGTATTTGGTTTTCATGTGTGAAGGTACTTGGTCATCACAAGTAGTGCATCCCCTTCAGGTATATGTTCTACACTGGCATGTAATCATTCCCTCTAAATATTAATTGCATCTCCTAATCACACCCTCCGACACTCACCTTTAGTGTTCCTACATCCGACTCTCCAGTACTATCACCTCTGATGCATTTCAATGTTATCCCTCAATAACACTCTCCACCACATAATTTGTCTCATTCATAGCCCCCCTTGGTACTTTGACACTCATGCTGCTTTCACCCCATAGGGATGGGAATCCCTATAGTCTCACACATTTATGAGAATAAGCCACATACTCATTCTCATCATTTTGCTATCTTTCCCAATGGACTCCTAGGTTATCTCTGTAAATTCTAACCTTGTACAATGTCTATTGTAAATAGATATTCATAAAACAACATAAAAGATACAATGGCAAATACAAACATTACACAGAGAGTTTTCCCCTGGAAAATCCAAACCAGGAAAACCAACATATATTATATTCATTCATTATGTTACATTGTTTACAGTACAATATACATATACGAGCCAGTGGCATCCAAAACCCTAACCACTTGGATTAGTCCAAAACCCTAATTCCTTAACCGGAAATAGAAAACCATCGGCAAAAACCATGTGCCAAAAAAAACCACCTAAATACATGACATGTTTCTCGAGGCAAAAAAAAATTCTGGGGGCGTTGCCCCCAGACCACCGCGCGGGGGGCTCCACCCCCCTGCATGCCCAGCGCATATGCTCAGACACTACTACTCGTGCAAAGAATATAACACATACCCAACAATCTCATCTTGGTTCTATTTTAACTGCACCTCCGCAGTATCATTAACCATCCATTTCATCCCCAATCAGTTTTCCCATCTGCAAATTTTCCTCCATTCATTTCCCTCATACATAACCCACCCATGGGCCCTCCCACCCTCCACCAGTTCTCTTCACAACTTGTGCCCTCACAGGCCAAGCCATCTTACACTGGGGCACCCATTTCTGTATCTGTACACTCATCCCGAATTATTCTTTATTTATTTGATAATTGTAAAAATCCTTTGTTTCCAACATTTACTTAACTTTTTGTCATCACCCTTGATGAACTTATTTTCTTGGAAACACAACCCATGTCTGTTGGAAGATTGGTTGTTGTCATTGATGTCAACCCTAGTCATGGGTTTTGGACCAGAAGATTGATGAAGTTATTTGGACATTAAGGAAAATGAAAATGAAGATACAACACCCATGGATGGATAGTATACATCATGCTCTTTTCGGTGGTATGTGGCACGTCACGTGGATCCTCATGGTTGAGGAGAAATGAATTTTTGAAGATGACAAAGTGAATTGTACATGTA
>ML777798.1:775676-787374 GCA_009831015.1 Picea engelmannii
AAAAAAAAAAAAAAAAAGAGAAAATATAAAACCCCATGAAAAATAATTTTGGTTTGAATCATATTGTATAATCATGATCAAACTGTCTTTGAGGTGTAGGATAGTCGGTGACAGAGTGTGTTGTTAAGGCACTTTATGATGTTAAGTCACTGGTTCGAAACCCACGGGGACAAAATATCCAGCCATGTTAAGGGTTGGTGTGGCTTGGGCTGGGTGTGATCCCCAGGTGATTTTGATGGCTTAGATTCCCCTGAGTCACGGTTTCTTAGCCAAAGGTTATTCCCACATGTCATGGACAAACTAACAAACAAACAAAAATCATGATCAAACTTTTTGAATTTATGTTGATAGGTTAGTAAATAAATTTGGTCAAACAGTTTAATCTTGGCCAAATAGTTAGGTTAGAGTAATAATGAATCAAACAATTTAAGATGGATTAATATGTTAGATGCCTAGGTTAGTTGATAGGTTAGTGAATTTATCTCAATAAAAGTTGAAAGGGATTGTTAAAATACCCTTTGTTTGATTAAATTTGGTATTTCTAGCTTAGGAAAATAAGACCATGGTGTAAAAGTGGAAAAGGTAAGATTAGTTCTACCCATTGTATATTTTTATCCTAAGTTTCTAACAGATAAGACTATTTGTCGTATAGCAACTAATTGTCGTACAAGTTATTAGTAGCAGGATCCAGCAGTGCCTAGATCGACGGTCCTCAGAACATTTCAAACCCACCCAACCTTTATGCCTTTAATGATTGGGGGGTGTTCAGAATAGTGGTTTCCACTGTGCTGGATCCACCTAACGTGGCACTCTCAAAATGTTTCAGACCCCCCCTCTCAAATCAACTTACCAGCTACCCCCCCTCTAGAATCTTGCCAAACCACTACCCAATACTTCTCACCTCACTCTGACACCGTACTCGACTTCTACATTCCATATGTCACATCCCACATACCCATTACCCAATCAATCCACTCCTTGTGACCGTTAATCATCCCATCATCACCCCGTTCCATCATAGACACCTCCATCGGGTTGTAAAACCCCATTTCTTCACCCTATATCATTATTTGTTGATGCAGACACTGTGGAAACCGCGCCAAAACAAGCTTTAAGGCCAACTGTCACAACTGATCATCGTCAATAGGTGAAAATTCACTCAGGTAATTACAGTCTTCCATTAATCCACCTTAAATCTCTGTTAATCATGGCCCCAAAAGTCAAATCCGCTGAAATGTCTGAGAATCTGATTCTTCCCCCTCCTGTCGACCTGGATCACATCCACCTAGCAGATAAGGATTACAAGATCACAAATCTGAAGTGTGAATTCGACTTCTTCGAATTGCACTCTTGGCTAAAATATATCTTCCTGGATCAGAGCAACAAAATTGGACTCTGGGAGTCCAATTTTCCTCTATATATGTTCCCTCAAACTTACTATTTTCCCAAATTCACCCTAAAATGTCAAGATTGTTATTTTCTTAGCCAAAGGGCCATTTTGTTCTCCTCTAGAGAAACCTTGTTCACCATTACCCTCGAATCCATTGACTAGATGCTGCAAATCCCAAGAAGTGACTCTGCAATACCGTTTTTCATCGAAGCCCTGAATGACCTGTACCATAAGCTCACCTTCGCCCAAAGAGCCTGTTATCACTCTGTAAATTCCCAAAGGTTGTCAGGGGAAGAAGAATTTTGATAGAGGTAACTTACAAAACAACTTCGAAACTAGGATCTAGCACTACCAATTTCAGAGAGGGATATCTCTATAGGATTTAGATATGTTTGAGTTTTAGATATTAGGCTAACTAAAATAATATGAGTGTGTTGTTTTGTTTTATAAATCTTGGCTGAAGTATTGCATTTAAACATTCATTGGGCTATGGGGTTTGTGTTAAATATTAAGATCTGATACATATTTTATAATATTTCTTCACAGGGTGAGATAGTGAAAATGTTGGATCTTTTAAAGTTAAATGTGGTGAAAGACAAAACATGTGAGATATTCAATCAAGCAAAGAAGCAATTAAGAATTTCTTTGATTAATATCAGAAGAATAACATGAAAATCTCTAAAGACCAGAAACAGAGTGTCTGAAACAAATTATGTTCATTAAATTCCTTTAAACGATTAGAGGTAGAAAACAAAATGAATTACAGAGTAAGATAAACATTAACAAAGAAAGATAACATCACCAACATCCAAATGCAAGAATCATGTGAATCTGTCTTTTTATTATAAGATTACAATGATAGCTTCCTGGGCACAAGAATTAGCCCTCGATACTTCTAAGTGAGAAGTATTAATACAAAAATTACATCTGATCCTGTCATTAATGACTAGGATTCGGTGGAGGAAAAATCTAACTAAGTAGATTACATATTACAAAATAATAGGACTATTGGTGATTTGTCCAAATCCTGAATGTTGATTTATGGGAAAGTAGTTGGTGATTCATCCACTCGACTTCAAATGTATTCATCATGCTGACTTGGATGTCCACATCATCTTTACTCGATCAAGGAACAAAGGTCTTCCCATCTCTTTTGGTTGGGAATGAAGACCTAGAGTAATCTTCTGTAAGTTTCATCCATATTTGTGTACTTAGCAAAGGTTGGCTTGGTGATGAAGATGTACTTTATCTCATGTTGGATGCTCAAGTCCAACTATAGAGTTTCCAAGAAATCCTTACCACTTATGCTTCCTTGTATGCCTGCAAACTTAGAGCCATCTTTTTCCACTGCTAAGATCTTTTGTTTGTAGTCTCGTAGAGTAATCAGTTTGTCATTGATCACTAGAAAACATGAAAGACCTTTCTTGTGTGTTGGCACACATGGGCAGACCTAGGGTTCAATGCTACAAGAGTGCACCAACAATACCCTAACTACTGGCCCTTTCAACAACACCTATGAAGCAGATGAAGTCTCACCCGAGGTAGAGGCAGGGGTGGTTGTAAGACTCAAGTGTCTGCAACCTTAGCTGGGACATAGGTATGTGATTTTATCACTTACAGAGAACTTAGTATCAGTCATTTTTCAATATTCAACCCTTATTATACTTCGCAGATAGCACAAAGAAACACAACATTCACTTAGATCTAAGGTATGTCAGCACTTAGCAATAGTTAAACAGATCAGATCCGGTGGATCAGCAGGAAGCATATTCATACATGTCAGACCTAACATTC
The DNA here is from genome assembly GCA_009831015.1 of Picea engelmannii. NCBI lineage: Eukaryota > Viridiplantae > Streptophyta > Pinopsida > Pinales > Pinaceae > Picea > Picea engelmannii. The sequence continues at coordinate 778,861 of ML777798.1, forward strand.
ACACATCTCTAAGAAGCACAAAGCATAAGTATATCTATCTAAATATATCAAAGCACTTAGCAAAAGAAGGGATAAACACATCAAGTTGAAGCACAAAGCATAACACACAGATTTGCGTGGTTCACCCCCACCCTGGGGCTATGTCCACCAACTCTTCTTCTTTATTGTCTTTAGTCGAATAGGTTACAAGCAAAAATCCACCAAAACCCTACTCTGCATAGGATAGAAGAACTGTACAGCTCGATAGATCCTTCTTCCTTGCACTACAACACAAAGCCTTCCACAACTCCTTACAACGACTTGCACTTAGCTCTACAAGCCTCTTACAGTCATGCACAAAGAACTTACAAACTCTCTTAGCATTTAGCTTACATCACATACATCTATATCTCTTTTGATAGCTGCCTAGATATCTATTTATACATTACAAAAGTGGGCCTAAATGTGGGTAAACCCATGGGCTGACATCCCTTTCCCATTACATATTCCCAAAAATCCAAAAGGGACCCAAAAGTGGGCCGAGATTCCGTGATCTCCACTTCGCCTTGCGCTATTCCTTCAACTGGTTGTCGAAGTCCCAAAATAAGTTAACATGACCAAGATTATCCCAAAACTTGGTCGAGGGCCAACAGGCCCCCAACACTCACCTATGACTCATTCTGAGTAACTTTGGTCTAATCAATTCTGCATCGAATGCCTCAATCTAGGCTTGAGTTGCTTTGACCTATTATTCTGCTACAACCTCTTGCTCAACAAAATCCTAGGTGAGTGCGTCATTGGCAGTTCCCTCTAGGTTTTTTTCTATTGTACTCACAACTTGTTATAGCTCTACTCCTCGGATTTCAACCTTTGTGAACAGCTGGTTTAACTGGTTGAAGTCATTGAGTCACATCCATCACTTTTCTCTGGGTCATATGGATCTTCTACTAGGTCCTGCACTGCTCAGGCGATGTCTTCATTCTTTCTATGGGTGATAGGGCCTTCAACTACATCTATAGCTTTTCAGATTCATACTTCACCTCCTGGAGTTGTGACTCCAATTTATATAACTTTGGGTTCTTGGTGAGGTTCTCATATGTTTGGGCGTTGTGGCTACTCAACTGCTTGCACTCTAAGGCAAGAGATTTTAGTCTGTCAATTGCGCGGTGGGCCGTTATTTCTCTTTGGTCTCTGATATCCTATGGGTTATCAAGTACTACGTGAAGCTCTATATCTGCAATGCATTGTTGGAGCTTTTGGATCACTTCTTTGAGATATGCTACCTATTGTGGGATTATTTCTTTGGTCTTTACCTCAATGACTGTCACAGAGTGAAGTGATATGTTGACCACTTCCTTTACCTCCAGTTGCTTCGCCAACATTTGTTCATTTCCTTGTTGTAGTTGTTCTTTCTCGACATTCCACTTTTCTTGGAGAGAACTCTTTTCTTGTTCTGTAGCACTGCGTTGTTCTACAAGTACTCCCTGTACCTATGTTAAATCCTAAGTGGCTTGCGCTACTTCATCTTGTGCTTTTCGAAGTCGAGACTCGACTAAATCCATGATTTGGTGGAGTTGAGCTGGCTCATCTACTACTTCTGGTGTTCTGACTGATAGGGGCGCAGTGGAGACTATGCGCTTCGACTGAAGTGCCTAATGCACTCCTTGGAGCTCTATCTTGATCTGACTATGCATCTCCTCTTTTTTAGTATCTTTCTTGTCTAATATCTCCATCGCAGCATCATTCAAAGATACAATGATGAATTTGAAGTCGTTTGGGGTCAGTTTGGTCTGCAGCTTAGTCATGGGAGTTTTGGACTTCCTCCGGGAAGAAGGTTTCTGAGGTGAACCCTTCCTCTTCCTCAAAATCTCCACTTCGTCTCTGCGCTTCTGTTAGACTTCTTCTAACTCTTCACCATCACCCTCATGCTCTAGCATGATGGAAGCAATATTCACTAAGGAACTCCTTAAGTCTTTCACTTTGCCGATCTTCTATCGCATGCTAGGTCTGGGTATATCCTTCGTAGTTTTCAGACTATCTACATCAGATATCTCTGCAGGGTCGGGTGGAACAAGGAGGTCCTCCGACCATTCCTTTGTGATATCCTCTAGATATTCTTCTATTAATTTATAATAGGATTGTAACTGCTTCTTGCTCTCATCAACATGTGCTATGATGTAGATAAAGTGTTTGTATACGCTAAACTTCATCAGGGGCCGAAACCTGTGGAGGGTGTTCGGAGTGATGTGTGGTGTAGACTGGATAGCTACTTTCAACTAATTATAATATGAATGAAACATGAAATTTGACTGCCATTGTTTGTTCATATCATTTAAGTACCACTGGGTACTGAACTTTGTGGCCAAAGGTTCAAATGGTTCGATGTCTGGGAAGGTCACACCTTCCAACATCTCCCATGCAATGAAAGAAATTAGGATCAAGAGCCAACTAAAATGGAACTCATATCCTTGGTCCTGGGATTCTCTGTAGTTGAGATCCAGCTGGTTTACCAAGCACTGTGCCCAATTCATCTATAGGCCCTCTGCACACTTTCCTGTGAGGTCTACTAAGAATCTAGTGACTTGGGTGGGCCGGTTCTTGCGAACTAATTTACCATCAATTAGTTGATAGGCGAGGCATATTGCATCATTCTCAATAGAGGCTACCTTGTAGCCTCACATTCCTTTATCAACATTGCCATATGTTTCTTTAATCTTCTGCACTAAGACTCGATCTGTGGTCTTTCCAGGGTAAAAATCATGTGGGTCAGGACCTTGCATGCTCAGACCGGTGATCCGATGGATCAAGGTCAGATCCACTGTGATATGTCGGTTCAGCCATAAATATCCTCCATGGTAACAGGATAACAACAACTTAACACATGCGTTCACTTGTTGATGTCATCCGAAGTGAAGGATATTCATAACATTAAGCAGGGTATACTATGTGAGGTTATGGGTCCAAGGTTGGGGGATGATCTTTGAATTCTTGCCTTTCATCCTGGTCAGATACTTATGTGGAGCGAGCATACTATAAGATTTACGGTCTCCAAGGTTGAAGTCATTAAACTTTATCGTTGCTATCTTATCCTGGTCTGTGTGAACTACACGTATCCCTTTCGGGAGATACGCATTGACCAAGTCATAGTCAAAATCTCTAGGCATGCTATCTCTGTTCTCTACACCACTCAGAGGAGGTATATATGCAGGTAAGATTCTTGGAATCAACTTAGCATTCATGAGATCGTCTCTATGGTTCGTTCTTTTCTCTGTCGTGATTATGGAAGTTCCTGCTCCACGAGCAGTCAATGGAGAAACTTGGACTCCTCCTATCGATGATGCTTGCACACCTGTAGACATCCTTCTTTCCGACATGACTTTCTCGGTCCTGAGATCAACGAGTACTTCCATCACAGATTCTTCAAGTGAACCAATCTCTTCGTACATACGCGCTTGGGGTTAATAATATCGGGTTCATGAAGTAATGTAGAAACAAAAATAAGATTGAAAGTAAGGGCATAATGATCACTGGACAATCTTAACGAAGGTTGCGAGCTCAAATTCTCGATTTGGCAAAAGTGTTATTCATGCATGGCACAACGGGGTATGAGGCTTATTGCTTGCAATGGGTATGAGGCTTCATTAACTCTTGTTCTATCTATTATGGTGTAGTCCAATAGTCAGGTGGCGAGCCATAAATGTTTTTCCAGTCGTTCGGAGCATCAGTTGAATGGATATATCATCCCCAACCGTTATGTTGCTTCACCACGGCGAAGTGACCTATGTCGTTGTTTTGATATCCCAGCGAAGCTCCCATTCTGCAAGTTTTCTTTCTACGATGCCCCCTCTGGGGCCTTCTGTAAATTTTCGATCTTAGCCCTTTTCTTACTTATCTTTCTAGCCTTCTTTCCAGTAATCTTCAACTCGGTCTGTCTTTTTTCATTCTGGTTCCCATCTTCTTTTAGCATAGTCACTGCGCTCTATTGAGTTTCTCTCATAAGACTTAGGGGTAATATTTCTTCTTTGTCTGGGATAGGTACTTCAGTCTTCTAGGGGTCTTCCAATGTTCTTGTAGCTTTGACATTAGGGTCTCTAGTGTTAAATAACTTGGATCTGTTCTCCTATTCTTCAATCAATTGTGTGATCCTTCTGGTCATGAATTCTTGTAACTCTTGTTTCTGTTGTTCCAAAACTTCTTCTTCTTCCTTTCGTCTAGCTTGATCTCTATCAATCCATGGATTTCCCAATAACATGGTAAACGGGGCGTTGTCCTCAATAAATTTGATAATCTCGAAATATTCATCAGTTAAAGTTCCATTGGCATTCATAGATATCTGAGTGATCTTTCCACATAGGTTTACCAATTTTCCTCAGAATAGTCCTATTCCTCCTAATGAAGGAATCATAACAGGCCTCCCTATAGATTCCCAAGTTCTCTCTATCATGATATTCATCTATGTTTCCTTATCCAGAACCCAATCAATGTCAAAGTCCCCTATTCTTACTTCGATGCATTCTTTTTCTTTAAATAACTCTGATAACCTAACATATCGGTGGTCATTCAAGGTTTCTTTCATCTATAGAAATACTTTCGCTGATTCTTTCTGGGGTTCTGCTATTTCTAGATCTGCCTCTTGGTTCAAATTCATTCCTTCAAGATTAGCAATCATTATGGGGCAATCCAATACTTCATGGTCTAGAGATTTACAACAAAGACAACTAGGCCTTCTAACAGGGCATTCTTTAGCTAGATGTCCTGGTTTTCTCCAACTGTGACAAAGGGTTAATCCTCTCTTTCTTTTAAATGATCCCCAACCTCTTATGTACTTTGCACTAGGATCATACGAGCTAACCTGCAACAAATTCTTCCTAGGATCCTTCATCCATTTGTTAGTCCAAACATTCTTTCTATGCATAGGTATAACATATCTATCACTATTCTTATCAAATCTATTCATATCAAACCTTCTTTCATCTATTAATGCCCTAGTTTTTAAGCTAAGACAAAATCTATCAAACATACCTAGATCGATGCTTTAGAAACAAAAATTTCACTTATCTTATTTTTACATAGTACAAAGCTTTCAGATCTAGAACTTTTAACTATTCTTACCTTTATCAGAGCACAGAGCTTATAGATCTTACCTCTTTTAATCAAAAACTTCCACTTTTACCTTTCTTAGAGAACAAAGCGTTCAGAGCTTGCTTCTTTTCTTCAGTATCAACCTCTTTTCTTGCAGATCTAACCTTTCTTTCTTGGTACAAAGATTCATAGGTTAAGTAGGATGCTGCACACTAGGGAAATAGATCTATGCACAGAGCTTCCATGGTTTCAGATCAAATATTTTCACAAAGCTTCTTCTTCTTTAGTTCCCAACAATCATAGTTTTGGGTCCTGGAAACGAAACCATTTGTTGTCACACATGGGCATACCTAGGGTTCAACGCTACAAGATCACATCAACAAAACCCTAACTACCATCCCTTTCAACACCACCTGCGAAGCATATGAAGTCTCACCCGAGGTAGAGGCAGGGGTAGTTGCAAGACTCAGGTGTCTGCAACCTTAGTTGGGACACATGTCTATGATTATATCACTTACAGAGCACTTAGTATCAATCATTTATCAATATTCAACCCTTATTATACTTCTCATATAACATAGAGCATTGCAACATTCACTTAGATCTAAGGTGTGTTAGCACTTAGAAATAGTAAAATAGATTAGATCCGGTGGATCAACAATAAGCATATTCATACATGTCATATCTAACATTCACACACTTCTAAGAAGCACAAAGCATAAGTAGATCTATCTAAATATATAAAAGCACTTAGCAAAAGAAAGGATAAACACATCAAGTTGAAGCACAAAGCATAAGTAGATCTATCTAAATATATCAAAGAACTTAGCAAAAGAAGGGATAAACACATCAAGTTGAAGCACAAAGCATAACACACATATTTGCATGGTTCACCCCCACACTGGGGCTATGTCCACCATCTCTTATTCTTTATTTTCTTCAGTCAAATAGGTTACAAGCACAAAGCCACCAAAACCCTATGACGCATAGGACAGAATATCTGTGCATCTCACTGGATCCTTCTTCCTTTCACTACAACACAAAGCCTTCCGCAACTCCTTACAACAACTTGCACTTAGCTTTGTAAGCCTCCTACAGTCATGCACAGAGCACTTACAAACTCTCTTAGCACTTAGCTTACATCACATACATCTCTATCTCTTCTGATAGCTGCCTAGATATCTATTTATACATTACAAAAGTGAGCCTAAGTGTGGGTAAACCCACGGGCCGACATCCCTTTCCCATTACATATTCCCAAAAAAACGAAAGGGACCCGAAATTGGGGCGATATTTCATGATCTCCGATTCTCCTTGCGCTCTTCCTTCGACTAGTTGTCGAAGTCCCAAAATAGGTCAACATGACCAAGATTATCCCAAAAATTGGTCGAGGGCCAACATTGTGCATTGAACCAACCTTGATGAAAAACCTATGCACTCCAATATCCATTGATTGTTATTTATCTTCAAGTTGTACCATTAGTCCCTTCTTGGTCAAAACCTTTTTTACCTCAAAATTTTTTTCTATTCTATCCTCTATTTCCAGTGCTTCCAAATATTCCTTAATATTGGAGTTCAAGAATCTGATGATCTTTGTGGCCATGGTCGACTTTTCTCCCAATTATGTCCTTATCTAGTCAATGGCTTGTCTAGATCTTTGCATCAATTCATGTTGTTCAAGCACAATCTATATCAGGGTCCATATCTCTGTCATTGATTGGAAAATGTCCATCCAAATGTTTTCCTTGGCCTCTGACAGTGTCTTGGTCATGACTGTCTCCTTTTGCAGCTTTTTCATTTCTTGCTTGATCCTCTGTGATTTGTGCATCTATGTATTGTAGCTGGACTGAAACGTGACTCTCAAATTTTGGAGGTTATTAATATCATCTTGCAGTCTTTTAATTTCTTTTCCTTCTAGACACGTGTCCTCCATTGAATTTTCTAACTTTACTAATGCATCTAGAGTTGTCACTATTAGAGAAATATTTTCCTCACCCTATGCAATATTGTAGAGAGGGCCTTATTCCATTTCCCTATGCAGACTTGTCTCCCCTGTTACTAAAATCCAGAGACAAAAATATAAATTTTTCCACTTGCACACATATTGCATCTTATACAACAAGTGTATACGCAGGATGCTCCACTACAACCAGTGTACATCAGGATTTGTGCCAGAAAATAAAAATTAAATGTTGGGTTTCCATGTCAGGATAGGAGATATCTAATCCTTGGCCTTCCATATACTGGAAATGTTCTGACACAACCCTTCAGTTTCATTTTGAAGTCCATAAAGAAGCCAATTCCGAGCTATGGAAAAAGAGAGAGAATTCAACTTTGAGAGAAAAATTACTTTGGAGAAATTATTTACTTCATATTGAGTCTGCATCCCTTTTTCCTTTAAGTCTGAACACAATGTTCATCCCCCAAGCTCTTCCCTTATTGATAAGAACTTCTTTGTCTATGTTATATGAGCTTTCCTTTGGTGGAGGATTGAAGTGGTGGAGGCCCAGTTGGAAGGAACTCGGTTTCTTCATTCTAAACCGTGCTGACACGGAAGTCTGTGAATTTTCACTTTTGTTGATCGTTTATTAATATAAATACTCCTTTCCCATCCAATTGATATCTTGCAAATATATGTATTATTATCCATGGGCATATTTATTGATGGATTATGCTATCTAATGTTCTAACCTTTTATATTTCTAGCATGTACTTGTTTTTTCTTGTTTGTTGAGAACTTGTTACAGGTATATAGCTTTGGGTCAAAGTGCTCAAGGGTGGACATCATCGAACATCTGGACGAGGTAGGCCTCTTTCTTATATTTCTTGCACATTGGTTTATAAAGCATGTTTGTTGGGATAGAATTGATTTCTGCAGTCATTTCCGTCTGTTATGGTTCACTCTAGCCACAAAGATATTTCCTCGTAACATAATTGGCAACCATATTGAGGATGAATCTTCTTTCTTAGGGTTTGAAGTACTTTTCTCCTTAGATTTCTCTCATTTCTATTGTGGTTCTTGTCGTATCATTGCTTGACAGCTCCTGTTCACTCTGGGTCTGATTTTTCATCCTTTCTCCCTTACTTGGCCTTGTTTCAAAGCATATATGTGCCTTTTTCCTTGACAGTCATGTATACACACATGTTGTCTCACTGCAAGCTTCATATATATGCTATGTTTACCCAAACAGTCGCATACGCCTTTTCTCCTTGCTTGTTTTCTTGGTCTGGTGTTTAATGGTGGGATTTGATGCTTGTTGAGCCTTCTTAGGTGTTTGTAGTGCCTGTTGAGTGCTTGTGGGATGACATGAAACCCTCTTTTGGTTGAATTTCTTGGGTGAAGTATTTCTCTTCATATTTTCATTTTTATTGTTCTTGTACATTGGGCTAGGTGTTTTGTTGCTTGATATCCTGCTTGAGTTATCTCTTTTTTATACACAGTAGGGATATATA